>JAABOM020000002.1:3008883-3027328 GCA_011800125.2 Solanum clarkiae
AAAGAATTCTTTTTGTAAAATCATAATGGTTAAACCGATAATGATCTATAACCTGTAAACCCTTAAGCGATAATCCAATATTTTAATGGTTCTATAGCTATTTAGCATATCTATAAATTGATAACCGATAAGTCAAATCGATAAACTTTAATCTCTTGTTTGGCTGGTTGTTATCCGTCGTATTGTAATATATTTTTAAGTATAATGTTTGTTTTATTGTTACTTAAATTTCATTATATCGTATCGTTTAATTCCTTCATTAGGTAATGACGAAAAGATCCATTTTGTGTAACGAACGATTTGGTGTGGTTGTGTTGCTAATTTAATATCTCCTTCTCATTTTTTTACTTTATTTATTTATTTAGTAATTTTAATTTATCATTTACCATATCTTTTGATGGAATCTACCACATACCATTCAAATTCTTGTAGGGTTATTATTCAAATTATGAATATATAAAATTATATAATGATAAAGAATAAGACAATCTAATGATCTATGCAAACATTATAGTAATAAGATATAATAGAATATATTATGAAATAATATATAACAATTATTCAAATAAACTATAAAATCGAATTGAACTTGACCCAAATATACCACCCTAATAAACAATCTTAGTTTTCGAGTAAATTCAACACAGCAGCCATACTTTTCTACTTTACAGTTTCTATCACTAGCAGGACCATAGTTTCTTGCTGGAAAGTGAAAACAAAACTCTCCTACTTTCTGCTTCTGCAATTAATGTGACAGCTTTCTTCATTCCCCATTTTCTTTTTATTGCTCTTCTCCATTCTTTCTTGAAAATATTTTTTTTTTTTGGGAAAAATAAATCTTGAATTTTCAGCTAGTATTTGGAGCTACATTGTTGAACCCCAAGTTTCCAAAATCTTGAATTTTCAGCAAAACCAAGTTGACAAGGTACTACTACTACTACTACTATATATTTATCCATATTTTCTTGGATTTTAAAGCTCTCAAACTGCTCATATTTTGATTTTTAGGTTTAAAAATCTCATCTTTTTTCTACCTTTGTTTCTCCTCTGTACCACTTTTTACGATTTGGGTGTCAATTCTTTTTGCTTAATCTGTAAAACCCACAAATGATTCTGTATTTCATGTTGTTTTGTGGTTTTTAGCCCCTTGGTTTTGGTGATGTGTAGCTGAGATTAGATTTATTTGTGATTGCTTGTTTTAATGTAAGTTTTGCTTTGGAGTTGTTGACATTTTTGTGTTCATAAAGCTAGTGCTTTTTCTTTATTTTTGTATTTTTACTTTCTTTAGTGATCTGTATCCAATCTGAAAAGGCTAAAATTTTGCAATTGTGTGCAGAATCTATCTTTGTTTATTGTAGCATTCTTTTTAAGCTCCCATTTGACCATATATTTTGAAGTTGGAAACTTGAAAAGATGAGTTTTTGAAATTTGTTTGGACATGCATTCTACTTTAGAAAACAAATAAAATTTGTAGTTTTATATGTGGAAGTCCCAAAGATCCAAAAAATGGTCTGAGCTAGTTTTGGGGAACTTGAAGAAATCTGAATAAATTTTCATGGTCAAACAAATATTTGAAGATAAACAACAACAACATACCAGTGGAATCCCACAAATGGGGTCTGGGGAGGGTGAAATATACGCACACCTTTCCACTACCTTATAGAGGTAGAGAGGTTGTTTCCCCAGAGCCCTCGTCTCAAAAACCAAATAAGTAGAATAAACTAGATATGGGGAAAAATATTTGGAGATAAATTTTAAAAAAAAAATCTATGGCCAAATGCTAGCTTACTTTTAGGCCTTTTAACTTCATAATTTTTTTTTGGGGTAAATGAGCTATTGATAAGATGAAGCCTTGACAACTTATGAGGGTATCTTGTTTCCTGTTTTCCTTGTCCTTTTTTTTAATGTTTTTTCAAAGTTCCATGCTTTATGTTCTCTTAGCTTTATATTGTCTTTTTATTGATGAATGAGTACATAAATTCTATCAATTTGACTTGTATAATAAAAATTCTCATAAAAGGCAACAACTTAAGATAGTAGAATGTTTATACTTACTCTGTTTGAATTTGTTTGACTGGTTTTGATTTGACACGGAGTTTAAGAATAAAAAAGAGTTTTGAATCTTATGGTCTTTTAGTGAAAGATACGTAGAATGTACCAAGATGCACTTTAATCGTGCTGCTTTAAAAATGTCATGTGCAAACTTTGAATTTAAGAGTTGCTGAAAAAAGAAAGAAAGAGATATTCTTTTTGAAACTGACTAAAAAAGAAAGTGGGATAAACAAATTAAAACGGAGAGAGTATTATATTCACAGCTCACATGCAATATCCTTTAAACTACGTTTTGGTTGATTAGTCTAGTTTCTATACTTGCTGGCATTTCCATTTTCTTGTGTACTTTTAAATAAACTATATCATTAAGTAATATTTTCTCCTTCTTCTTGTTTTGTTTTGCTGGTTTTACAGTTGACTGAATTGACATTTGACCAGGGATAAAGAGAGCTTGATTATCTCAATTAAGTCCAAAAGTACCTTTCTTGCTGTGCTGGAATCTTGTCATTTCAACATTGTTTTGCTTGCTTGACCATAAATCTGATCTGTGAATCCTGTGAGATCCATTTTATTAGCTTTGCTGTCAATCAGATGGTCACTTTGTCGGTCTGAGCAAATGGGGGGTTGTGTGTCCACAAGCAGCAGTACTTGTAGTAGCAGGAGCAATGGAGAAAAAGTTTCACCTGAATGTTTGGGGATAAGCATGTTTAGCCGAAAAAGGACTAGAAGAACTTTTTCTGATCATGCCATTGCATTGAAACATCTGAGTTCAATTCCCAATCGGATCTTTACAAATGGCAAGAGCCGCACTTCTTGCATATACACACAACAAGGACGTAAAGGCATTAACCAGGATGCCATGATCGTATGGGAAGTAAGTTTTGCTTTTATGCATAGAACTACTTTTTGCATCTTTTAGAAAAATGGATATTTTACATGTTTGATGTACCTATGTAGGATTTCATGGCGGAAGATGTAACCTTTTGTGGTGTATTCGATGGCCATGGTCCACATGGTCATCTTGTTGCTCGAAAAGTAAGGGATGCATTGCCCCTGAAGTTAATGTCCTTTTTCCAGTCATTTGAATCAAAGGGCAATGGTTCTGCAGCTGATTGCTGCAATGGGAATCTAGAATTGGAAGTTGTGGATCCTGATAAGGATCGAGTGAATGGGGATAAAGTGGACAACCAGTGGAAAGAAGTTTTTCTTCAATCGTATAAGGCGATGGACAAAGAATTGAGGTGCCAACCTAATTTAGATTGCTTTTGCAGTGGTAGCACTGCTGTTACTCTAGTAAAACAGGTAAGATGAGGCACATTTGTCGTTACTTCTCCTCGTGCTATTTCTGTCGTCTTGTTTTTTTCTTCTTCCATTTCTTTGCTTACTGTTCTTTTGGTGTTTTAAGGGTTCAGACCTTTATATGGGCTATATTGGTGATTCTCGGGCAATCTTGGCGTCAAAGGATGACAATAATTCAATGGTGGCAGTCCAGTTGACTGTTGATCTGAAGCCTGATTTACCTAGTATGTCTCTTTTATAGTGAATCTTTCATAGTGTTTAACCATTTCACAATTCCTATTAGTTAATCTAGTATTTCTGTTGCCAGAGGAAGCTGAGAGGATAAAACAGTGTAAAGGTCGAGTTTTCGCGTTGCAAGATGAGCCAGAAGTGCAGAGGGTTTGGTTGCCATTTGATAATGCTCCTGGATTAGCAATGGCTCGAGCATTTGGAGATTTTTGTGTGAAGGATTATGGGGTAATATCTGTACCAGAATTTTCTCACCGGGTTCTTACAGAGAGAGACAAGTTCATTGTTCTTGCTTCTGATGGGGTATGTTATGCCATCTGAATATCTATATAATTTGCTAGCTTAATCTAATTTTGAAGTGCTGGAGCTATTCTGAAATGGTATTTGTTAAGGTGCATATGTGAATGAAGCCTCAATGAGAATTCAGTTGCAAATTGATCCTTTCTGGTTGACTCTAATTCTAGTATTATGGTGAAAGTTTCAACCTCGAAGTTTCCAGTAATATTTTGCATTGGTACTATATATACTGTTGTTTGGGACGTGAACTAAATTATCATGGGATTAGATAGTCCTGGACTAATTTATCCCACCTGGCTAAAAACTGGTGTCATTTTCACTTGTGACGTATTTTGTTCATAAGTACATGAAAAAAGATATTACATCAAACTATTATGGTGGTTGTTATGAATCTGGAAGGTCAAATGGTAGGTGTTTAGGTCTGTGCCGAGTAGAGAAGGATTCGATTAGTGTTTGAAAGAGATGTGCCAAGACCTCCAAATAGCTATCATTTTAGTATTTTAAAAGGTATTAGCTCATCTCCTCTACTAAGTTGTATATTTTATAGCTTTTGGCGTTGAAGAAAGAAAACGGGACTGGTCTTACTTGTGGTGTCAATTGTACAGAAGTTATTTAATCTTAAAAGTGTATTTTCGACAATCAGTTGCTACATGTAATCCTTAGAGCCCTTTTGACTAGTTTTAGTATTTTGGACTTCTGGCAGACTCCAATACTACTATTTTGAGGAATGTGATCCTTCGAGCACTTCCTATGTCAATTTGTTATATGATCTACCAAAGGCATTCAGCTGTCTTTCTAACCAGTACTGATATTTTGATCTAAATGCGAAGTCTTTAGTATGTTCTATTTGTATATGAACCTAATTTAATGGTGACTTTGAGACCAATTCCTACTTTCTGCATCTCCAATCTTGCTATAATACTTGATCCTAAAAATCTGTAACATAGTTTTTAGTTGGCCTATACGTGGCTATTGTCTAGTGGGAACAATATTTGGCCAGCTCAACATCGAGGTGTGTTTTAATACAAGGGGATTGATAGCTTAAGTAGGTGAAGGAAACAATGGATAGTTGAGGTATAAAACTCGCGAAAAAGTGATATTTAGGTGTGCTTTTTACCACTAACTCTTTCCTTTTCCATTGGCTGTCTATGGCAATGCATCACCACCATTTGCATGACATCATTATGTATCTTAAAAACTTCCATATTTCTCTCGAAAGAGTTCAAGACGATCCACTGGATCTTTCAGATGGTTATCCTGATTCTGATAAATGGATGAAATCATTTACAAATTGCCTTAGGAGCATAACAGCTCTTAAGCTTCAAGGCGGTCTAGATTTGAGAAATATAAGTGGAAATTTATATCAATATTGTAGGTTTGCAGAGGCTTTCTCTCCTTATAGGATGAGTTACTCTTCTTCTCCATCAAGGACGATCTCATTTTCAAACATTAGTTGAGGATCCAAAGAGATTAAAAATGACCACATTCGGCAGAAGGTGCAGTAGCACACATAGGTTGCTTGAGATGGTTTGCTTATCTCATGCGTCGACCTCCACATATGCTGGTGCATTGGTATGAAGCCATTTTAGTAAGTGTTGAAAGAGAACAAGATATACCTAAAATCACTTGAAAAAAAGTTGTTTCGAAAGATCTACATGCTCTTAAAATCTATGCAACCTAGTGAAAATGGGACACAATGGAAGGAAAAGATCTATACAGGAGATACCAATTAGTCCTTTGGAATATGTTTTTGTCATGTTGATATGTTTGCTTTAGGTCTTATGTTTTCTATAAATCTTTTAGTTCGGGTAGCAATCTATATGATAGTAGCAAATACAGAGAACTTCTAGCATTTTTCCTATGTTTATTTTATTTTGTATAATATTGGTCTAAGATGAACTTAAATGGAACGAGATGATCAGCAAGGATACATATAACTGTGCTTTCTTACTCGTTTGTTTGTTCGAGTTTGAAGAGAATCCACTCGCAAAGGCTAGAATTAGAAATGTGGCAAACGCCGTATGACTTTGCAATGAACTATTGTTTCTAAATTGAATGCCTATTCTTGATTTCAGGTTTGGGATGTCTTGAGCAACGAGGAAGTGGTTGATATAGTGTCATCAGCGCCTACACGATCATCAGCTGCCAGAATCCTAATCGACTCTGCTGCACGTGAATGGAAAATCAAATATCCGACGTCAAAAATGGATGATTGTGCTGTTGTTTGCTTATTCTTGGATGGAAAGATGGACTTAGAATCTGACAATGAGGAGGAGCAATGCCTCTCTTCTGCTGCAATTCGGAGAAACCATTCTGGTGTTGCTGCTGAATCAGATGATGGGCACAGCTCCGAGCCATTTCTGCAGAGAAACACTACTGTCAGATCAGCCGAAGAGAATGATGTTTATAAACGAGTAGTAGCTGAAGCAGAAGCAGAAGCAGATCAAGAAACTGCAATAACAGAAGATCAGAAATGGTCAGGATTGGAAGGCGTTACTCGAGTCAACTCTCTGGTTCAGCTTCCAAGATTTTCCGACGAGAGGCAAGGACCTTAGCCTTGTGTTATTCAATTATGGTTGTTGTTATATACAAATTCTTTCGTCTCAAAGTGTCGATAGAGAAAGTACCATTGGTTCCATCCTCTACGTTCCATGCAAATATATTGTTGCTGCAACATGTTAGACTGTGAAGATTCATATAGCCAACGCCAACTTATTTGGGATTGAGGCATTGTTGTTGTTGTATTCTAGATCGTGTATATGTCCACCCTCCAATTCTCGGATTGATAGCGATCACTTTCATACGCGGGGTAAGCGTTGTTTGTCTTAGCATGTTTATGTTGTTCTTTTTTCCGGTTTTGGTTCATTTACTAGAATTGGCTTCAGATACTTTGTGCATTGGGTTGCCCTTGAGTCAAAAGTTTTAGATGTTAAATTTGATATATTGCATATTATAAGTATTAGTTATGGTGGAAAAAAGACCACAATAGTAGTTGAAAAAAGTGTTTGCAAAAAGTGGATATAGGTCATTTGATAGCTGGTTAGAATTATGCAAGTATTAGTAACATAGGGATTAGTTATGAGTTAATTTTTGTATTATTTTATGTATGTATTAGTTGTATGGCGTTAGTTATTCTATCTTCTATCCTGCATAAAATAACACTTAGATTCACTCATAATTTATACATGTATTAGTTATGCGGGATTCTATATTGTCAACCAATATCATATTCAGTTTATACATGAATAACTTATTTCCCATATACCTATCAAACATTTTATAAGTTCAATGAAAATTTATACATTGATAGCTTGTTTCTTATCCAACTATCAAATGACGACAAGTTTTAATGTCAGACTTTGGTTGCATGGTTATTTGAAACAAATTTAGAATTTTAACTTTATGAATTCAATCTTTAAGGTTCTTAGCATTGAATTTATCGTCTTATAAAGTTACAGGTTCGAATCTAGTTGATAGTTTTTGCGAAATTTTACATACAAATTTATATCGTGCATCAAAAATACTGAGCTCGATCAAATGCAATGCCAAAAACACTACATTTCATTTACATGTATGGTCTTTTTCATCATATCACTTTTTTGCGAATGAACCAGGTTTTAATGTTTTCTGCGTAAACTATCACTAATTATTTATTAAAAAACATCTCTAAGCTAACTAAATTAAGTACTTGAATACAATCGCTAAAAGACGTGTGACAACTTGTTCATAAAATTTTCATCCACATGCTAGTTGACTCATTAATTTTGATGAACATTGGAGGATTTCAAACAAGTTCAATATAATTTCATAAGTCGAGTCTCAAAAAAAAATTGTATATGAAGACTTTATTCGAAGATAGAGAAATTGTTTTTGAAGTAGGAAAAACAATATACATTTGTATACAGGATCAATATGTTTTTGACTGAAATATATTACATAGTAACTACATACTAATTTCCCTAAATAAACTTTTTTTTTACCATAACTTGATAATAAAACTCAAGAATCTCTGAAGTTGTTTTGGTTGATTAATCCTGCAAATTAAAACAGAAGAATAAGCATTAAAAGTGAGGGAACTTCAAGATTGAAGAGAGCAGTTTAGTTTGGACTAGTACCTCGGGCAATTTACTCGATGAGGAATCAGATTTAGCTTCTTCAGATATCCGCGCCTCTGATTTCTCATTTGAGTAACTGCAAATATGAAGTTCAAGCGTCAGGAAGATGCTATATATGCCTTCTCGATGACGTTCTAGTGAATATAACATGACTTAGATTGGCAGCTTGCCACAGTCTCAACAATGCAGAGCTCAATGCAAATTGCACTTAGGTTTAAACTCAGTCCTTAAGGTTCTGACTTAAGTTTTAGCATTCAATTAGTAAGCCATTTATCTGCAAATCGCGCTAAAATGTCAGAAACAAAATATAAGCCTCCAGTGATAGACAGGAGGTGGATACCGCAGACAAAGTTATGATACGTCATCTGGTTCATACACTATTTCAAGAGGTCTTTTACTTCAGAAAGATTCAATGCAGCACAAGCACAATCTGAGGATGGTCTACATAAGGCAAAGCCATAATGCATAAACGTGGCCTTTTAACTTTGGGTGTACACAAGTGGTACTTTAACTTGTATAAAATTGAATAATAGACATAGTGTCCTACATGGCAATATGTGTCCTAGGTTTACTGCGCTATGCAGGACACATGTATCTACTTGTTCAATTTTTGCAAGTTTTAAGTGTCTCCTTGTGCACATCTAAAGTTGGAGGGCATAGCTGCCAATTGAAGCCAAGTTAAAGAGCATATCTATGTATTATGCCTAAGGCAAATCCATAAATTAAGTTGAAAAGAAACACAAGCAACATCTATGGTGTGTATATAATGTCTTTGTAAGTTCGTCCTTTCCACATACTACTTTTGTCACCGGTTACATGAAAGCAATTGTAAAATTGAATCAGAAACTCACGTTGAAAGAATTGTGACCCAAACCAGTTCGACACAGTCCACCCAAAGGAGTCTTTGCTCAAGAGGGATAACGCCATACGTTATTAGGTGAGCAAATGGCCAAAGTTTCCACCCTGCCTGAAAGAATTAAGAACTGATTTAGTATTCTCAAAGACATCATATCTGCAGAACTAGAATTTATGAAGTACCAGAACAACATAGAGTTGTACTAAAAGAAATTTACGATTTGTTAGTGAATGAGTCAAACAAATACAAGTATGCCTTAGCGTCACTCCTTCAGAAGAGGTTCATTGGCAAGGAAAAGTATGCCTTAGAACCTTGATGACGACACTAAGCAAAGCGCTCAACACATTTTGAGCCTCGTTTCTGGGCTTAAGTGCGTCTTTGACAACAGTGCTAGAGTCTCACCAGGTAGAATCTTTTAAGAGGATAGGCCAATGCGAAATACTACCACAACGAAGACGAGTTGAGGTGTCAAAGATGTGCATATTCAAAGTTGGGGTGTTTGCTTGCTCGCTGAGGCTGAGTTTAAATGTATGTTTATGTATTAGGCCTTGTTAGAAACATCCAGGCCATCTTATACCTCAAGTAGCATTGATAAGTATCACCATTCTTGAAATTTCCAGTATCTTATGGCAATACCAGAAAGGATAAATCATAAAAAGGGCAAATAATATATTGACTTTCAAGATATGTTCAGCTTCATATCGAACCAAATTTTAACAGATCAATCAGTAAATTCAACCAACTTCTGCAGAATAACTGAAAACCAACTCAAAATCTTGAGCTGCAGATTCAACTTCAGATCGTTAAATATTTGCAATCACTTTAAGATAGACCATTAAAGAATTCCTTACTGTTAGCATGGGCCAAAACGTGGTTCTGAGTTCGCCAAAAATATTGGCTGCGGATTCAAGACGCAAGAAACCAAGGACCACAAAATAGATGCTATTCCATATTGCTGCCCAGATGGTTTGGTCAAAAGCAACTTTAGCAGGAACCACCCACCAATCGTTGGACGGAAAAAGAGCCTGTAATTTAGAGTTGAACCTTTTAGCTTTCGTCAAATGTGTCAAAAGATATGGTTGATCAATCAAGATATGAGTCAGAAACATCATCACCTCACAAAATTGGTAATAGTAGTGAGAAAGAGAACCATGAAGTGAAAATCCAACAAGACCAGATCTAAACACGCGAGTCCGGTCAAATTCAAGAAGAGGCTTTCCTTCATAGCACTGTAAGTTAACAGAACAAGATGAAACAATTCAGACCAATAAAAACAGCTCCCAATATGTCGGAAGAGTAACACTATCAGATCAACTAAAAGATAACTACAAGCAACTATTCAGACGGTACTTACTTGAGCGATCCAGTCTCCTACAGCATAGACAATACCACTAATGGCCATTTTAGCTAACACAGGATTTGCTTTCAATGTTTCTTCATATGCAATCCAGTTGTGCTCCGGGGCATATCTCAGTATCTCGTAAAGGGTCCATCCCTGAGTACACAATCAAGAAAATTAAAAGAAGCAATCTGCAATATGTTGAATTATGTGATCATCTCATTATCTAAAAGATTAAGCTGTCACAAAGAGTACACTTTCATTAACGCACAACCATGTGCAGACTTGATTCTTGTCTACAGTCCAAGCATGCAATATTATTTTCTATAAAGGATGCCGGTGAGATTTGGACCTCAATCCGGCCTTTTTTGCATGTCGAATTTTATGACTATTTCATCTAAAAGCTTAAATTGCTACGAAAATATACACTTCTATTTAACCCTCAGGGGATGGCTTGGTGGTAATAGACTTGAGCCTTGGGGTTTGCTCCCTTTCAAGGTCTCAAGATCGAAACCCACTGGGTGGAAACAATTTCTGAGGGCCATCGGACCGGGTAAAACTTGAATTAACCGTGGTGCACTTGCGGGAAACTCCTTGCCGAGGGCCTGTGCACCCCCGGGATTAGTCGGGGCTCTAAGAGATTCGGACACCCAGTGCAAATAAAAAAAATAAAAATATATACACTTCTATTTACTTAGTTCATGCCTTTTATCATCATTTATCCCCATGACAAATCCAATCCTACTATTACCTTTATGATCATCAGGGGAAAAGCTACAACACTATGTACCATGTTCGGACGAACACAATAACTTTTTCTCATGCATAAAATCCATTAAGTATATAAACTCCATTCATTTTAATTCGTCTGTCTCACTTTCCTTTTTAGTACATTTCAAAAAGAATGCTCTTTCTTCTTTTCACAACTCTTTAATTTTAACTTTCTACGTGCTAGTGTAACACCACAAGATTAAACGAAATTTTGATACATTCAAAAGCATTGTCTAAATTTTTTAAACTTTATATCAAATCAAAATCAGATAAACACATTGAAACGATGGAGTAAATATTTAATTACAAAACTACTAACTAGCTAGCATGAGCTATGTGTTAGGTGGCAAATTCAGAACACACAAACTTCAAATCCTAGTTCTAACTCTGAATTGATCATGAGGGACACTTGAATAATTAACACCCCCACCCCACCCCACGTCACCTCACCCCCCTTGTTTCCATTCCTTATGGAAAGCAAAAAGATACTCCTTCTGTCCTCCTTGTATTACCCTTTCCTTTTTATCTATACAAAAAGAATAAAATTTTCTTTTACACATTTAAAAAAATAATTCTCCATCTCACAAATATTTAATAATGATTAAATCACAAGTTTTTAAAAATCCTCCTTTTTATATTAAACACCATAACAAGTCCCAAGGTACCCCGTAAAACAGGACAAGAGACGAGTGAGTAGTAAATAAAAGAACTTACATGCCAATACTCATGATCTATGGTGAGTAACTTTGTGATAGCAAGTGTACCAGCACCAAGTACAATTGCAGCATTCAAGAACCTATCTTTATCCAACAAAATGGACAATAAGCTTTTCTTGATTTTTTCTTCAATTTCCTTTCCATTTGATTCTTTCTTTTCATTTCCTTGGCTTGTCTCTGCTTCCCTATCTTCTGTGACAGCATTTATTGGACAAACAAGACTAATTCTTGATGGGGTTTTTGGTAAATTTTGTATGGTGGAGGGTTGAGAAAAGTTGATGGATAAAGTTTGAGTTTTTCTCAGTTCTTGAAGGGATTTTTTTGAAAGGATATGAGTAGCAAAATTATTGAGTGCTGATGACATGATTGCTTTGTTATTCTATTCTTTTGTAGAAGAGAGAGAAGCTTCAAAGGGAAAAAAGTAAAATAATTTTGTTTAATGTCTTTACTTTGTATGTAGTTGGTAAGTTAGGGGGTGGGGTGGGGGTGGTTACTCCTAGAAAAAACCAGAAAATGTGTCCCAACATCTTGGTCAAGAAAAAATGTGTCAAAACATCTTGGTCAAGAAACAATTTTTTGTGTGAAAGATAAAAAAGATGTGCTGGGAAGTTTCTTTTTGTTTTAAAAAAAAATGGGGGTAGGTGTAAAGGGAAGGGAAGGGATTATAAGGCATGGAATTGAATTTTTGTTGATAAATAATAATAATATATTTAGTGGGATTCTATAAGTGGAGTTTAGAAAGGGTAAAATGTATATAGTTTTGACTCCCTCATAGAGATAAAAAAGGTTTCTTTTTCGGAAGGCTCTTATCTCAAAAATATTAGGTCTCGAAAAGCAATGAATTTTTATTAATAAAGTGCAGGGCCGTCTCAATGAATTTAGGGACCTAAAGTCAAATTTTATTCTTAATGATGTTAAGAGAGTGCCAATCAATCCGGAAGTTGCTTTCCACCTTTACCTGTTATGTATGAGATGCGTTCTCAGGCCTCATTATTTCTTTTTAAGTTGTAATATATGAATTGAATAACTATAACTCTACACCCGAGAAGGTGGAATGCACACAAACTTAATGAACTAAGAACGCAAATAATGAAAATTTTCTATAAAACATATAATATAAAGTTAAAATAATCAAACCTCAATCAAAACTTTAAAAAGTTTACAACAACAATAACAAACCCAGTGGAATCCCACAATGGGATCTGGGAAGGTAGAATGTACGTAAACTTTACCACTATCTCACAAAGGTAGAGAAGTTGTTTCCTAAGAACCCTCGTCTCAAAAACTCATAAGCAAAATGAATTAGATGTGAAAAAAAGAGAAAGGAAAAGAAAAAGAAACAGAAACAACGACTAATAATGAAAAATACATGATAGTGTATAAGTACACTACAGGATATAAAGATAAGATTAAAAAATTTATATAATAATATTGAAATAGTTGCACTAAATTTGATAAATTGATTTAATAATGTTAAAATAATATTGATTTGTTGAAGCGCTTGAATTTAAAGAATACTCCAAAAAATAAACTAGATCTTTTTATAAACACACTATAATGTATTTTGCATATCGCAAAAGCTTATACAATTTGGTAGACTTGAGTGAATAAAAATATAAAGAAAAATATATAGATGTAAGAATAATAGTTTGAATTCATGGTAATCATGAAGATATAAATAAATCAACACAATAAGTAACCACGTAAGAGAGGATGTTATAATTAAGTAAATGCTATTTCATTTTTGAATTATTACAATGATCTTCATATCAAATAAACTAAGTTTGTACCCCTTTAAATCAAACTATTTACATTCATATACCCCTTTACATTTTGTACGCCCATATTGTTAAATTTTTGACCTACTAATATTAAAATTCGCACGCTGACGCCACTCTAACGTCAGCACATGCTTGTATAATATACCAATAGGATATACATATACTAACAGAGTATCGCAGATGACTAAACTCAATCCTATATGATACCGACATGGTATAGATATACCGACAAAGTATATAACTAATATATTTTCTACTAATTTAGAGTTTAATAATTTTTTTATTTGTTTCTTAAAAAAGAAATCCTATATTCCAATTGAGTATCAATATACCCCCATAGTATTACAAAGAGCTAAGCTCATTCTGTATGATACAGCTATATATACCGCCAGAGTATATTTCATAGTATTTATGCTGACATCAGCACACGAAATAAAAAGGGATAAATGGGTAGAAAGGTAAATAGTTTGGGTAATGGGTCTACTAAGAGTAAATAGTTTAGATTTGGTCTATTAAGTGTAAATAATTTCAAATTATGTCTATTTTGTCTACTTTTCCCTATTTTTTCTTAAAAAAAAATTGAGACCCAAAGTGCTTACTTTAAGTGATCTTATGATTGAGACGATCTTGATAAAGTGATAATTTCAATAGTTAATGAACTGAGTTTTTGAAAGTTATTTTGCTGATAAATACTTATGCTGTTGTATCTATATCTAATTAAATAATCAAGAAGTTATTCATATATTAAAATTATTTTACGGACATTTATTTGCAAAAAAAAGTATAGCTAGAAGAAAAATATAAAAAAAATAATTACAAGGAGAGGTTCTACCGAGACTTGAACTCGGGCTATTGGATTCAGAGTCCAATGTCCTAACCACTAGACCATAGAACCTTTTTGTGCAAGCTTCTGAATTCCATAATTTATCACATCTACAAGATAAAAGAAAGTAATGTATTTTAGGCCGAATTTATTGCCAACCTTTTAAATTTTGAGGTATATTTTATTTAGAAATTAAAAGATATTTTTATTATGTATTTTTAACTCAAATTTTGAAGTGCCCATTACATAAATTTAATCATATACATAACGAATTGTACAAGTGCTTAAGGACAATGTATTCAAATGTTTAACATAATATTTGAGAATGTGAATAATAAATTTAAGGTCTTATTCACGTATTGAATTATTTTTTTATGTTAAATTTAAAATATAATATAAAAGCTCGCTAGAATTTGTATTTTTTTTCTTGTTCAGCATAATATCTATAAATAATTTAATTTTATTTTTATTGAACGTCTTATTTTTACTATGACTATCTAGACACCTCAATTTGATTCAATACATCTAGCGAATATGTTATTATCAAGATTAAAATGTTTATTATATCGATTTAAATCAAATTAATATGTTTAGATGGTATTATTATTATTATTATCTCTTATATATATATATATATATATATATTTTTTTTTTTGTAGTCTGTTTTTATTTTGAAATGATAATTTATTGAAAAAAAAAAACCTATTTATGAAATTATTATAACTTTATCTTTCACAAATTTTAATTATTGTTGTAATCTTCATTTTCAACCCAATTCACTAAAACCCCAAATGAGAAAAACCCTCAAAAAACCCCTTTCTGCCATTTCTGCAACTTCAAGAATCAGCACCAACTTCAACAATGGCACAAACAAATTTTCTCCTTTTCCGGTTTCAAACAAGTTGGGGTCCATTATACCAATCCTATGTATCCATTCCGCTCAATTCACTCTCATTTCATTCAAATTCTCCTCTTTTCCAGGTACCCAAATCGAAAAAACCATATATTTTCTTGAATTTCTCTTCGAAATCCAAATGGGTGAATTTTCCTCTTTTCAGAGTTCCCAAATGGAAAAAACCGTATCATTATGTAAATTTAAGTTCAAAACCCAAATGGGTATTCACTGGTTCTAGCCTTCCACCTCCAGAATGGGTGAATCCATTCATGGACCTTTCTGACTTAGTTACAGACCGGAAAGATCTCAAACCGTCACCATGGGTCTCTCAAATTTTGAATCTTTTAGACAATTCACCATCGATGGAGCAGAATTTAGATGTTTATTGCTACAAATTTCTCATTAAATTATCTCCCAGTTTTGTTGCATATCTGTTGAAGTCTGATTACCTTATGGGTAATCCTGATATCGCGTTTCGTTTCTTTTATTGGGCTGGTAAGCAAAGAGGGTATGTTCATAATTGTGAATGCTATGTGTTTTTGGTTCAGATTTTATCTGCTTCACATGAATTGGATAGGATTAAGCAGGTTTTTAGTGAATTTAAGCATAGTGGTTTGTTGATAAATGTGTCAGCTGTTAATTCTTTGATTAGGAGTTTTGGAGAACTTGGGATGGTTGAAGAATTATTATGGGTGTGGAGACAAATGAAAGAAAATGGTATTGCACCTAGTTTGTATACTTATAACTTTTTGATGAATGGACTAGTGAATTCCATGTATATTGAATCTGCTGAACGCGTTTTTGAGGTTATGGAAAGCGGGAAGGTTAATCCTGATATTGTTACGTATAATACTATGATTAAGGGGTATTGCAGATCTGGGAAGGTTCAAAAGGCAATGGAGATGTTTAGAGACATGGAGGTTAGGAAAGTAGAGCCTGATAAGATTACCTACATGACGCTGATGCAAGTGTGTTATGCGGAGGAAGATTTTGATTCTTGTTTGGGACTGTATCACGAGATGGAGGAAAAGGATTTGGATATTCCAGTGCATGCTTATACGTTAGTGATTGGAGGGCTTTGTAAAATGGGGAAGGTTTTAGAAGGGTTTACTGTTTTTGAAAATATGATCAGGAAGGGTTTTAGAGCTAATTTGTCTATTTATACTGCTTTGATTGACTCGTATATGAAACATGGCAACTTGGATGAGGCGATGAGGCTTTTTGACAGAATGAAGAAAGAAGGATTTGAACCGGATGAGGTAACATTTGGGGTTATTGTAAATGGTTTATGCAAGAGCGAGAGATTGGATGAGGCCATGCAGTGGCTTGAGTACTGTCAAAATAACAACGTAGCTATCAATGCCATGTTTTATTCAAGTCTTATTGATGGTCTAGGAAAGGCAGGGAGAGTTGATGAGGCCAGAGAACTCTTTGAGGAGATGGCTGAG
Source organism: Solanum clarkiae (assembly GCA_011800125.2). Lineage (NCBI taxonomy): Eukaryota > Viridiplantae > Streptophyta > Magnoliopsida > Solanales > Solanaceae > Solanum > Solanum clarkiae. The sequence goes on from JAABOM020000002.1 coordinate 3,025,504, forward strand.
AAGGGATGTACGCGTGATTCTTATTGCTATAATGTGCTTATCGATGCCTTGGCCAAAAATGGGAAAATTGATGAAGCTTTGGTGCTTTTTAAGAGAATGGAAGATGAAGGTTGTGATCAGACAGTTTATACATACACAATATTGATCAGTGGCATGTTTAAAGAGCATCAAAATGAAGAGGCACTTAAATTGTGGAAAATGATGATTGATAAAGGTATAACTCCAAATGCTGCTTCTTTTCGGGCCCTTTCAACCGGACTTTGTCTTTCTGGCAAGGTGGCAAGAGCATGTAAGATATTGGATGAGCTGGCACCAATGGGTGTTATCCTGGAGACAGCTTTCGAAGATATGATTAATGTTCTATGCAAGGCAGGTCGTATAAAAGAGGCTTGCAAATTAGCTGATGGGATTGTGGATCGAGGTCGAGAAATTCCTGGAAAAGTTCGTACTGTTTTGATTAATGCCTTGAGGAAGACAGGGAATGCTGATATGGCAGTGAAGTTGATGCATAGTAAGATTGGCATTGGATATGACAGGATGGGTAGCATTAAAAGGAGGGTAAAGTTTCGAGTTTTGGTTGAAAGCTGAAGCACTGGATAACGGGTAGCATCGAATGGAGAGCAAAGTTTTGAGCTTTGGTTGAAAGCGTTCTGAGCTTTGGTTGAAAAGCTGAGGCGAAAGCTGGATATTGGGACATTCAAGAATGCTATTATGCTGTTATGGGTGATTATCTATCTATCTATGCTATATTAAAACACGAAGGTCCTTAATATTGTTTAAACTTTTTGCTCTTCATTAAAAGGTTCCTCTTTAAACAAAATCATCTTTTCACAATTCTCTTTATATTTCAAATTTTAAAATCTACTATAATTTTGATTATTAAATCTTTTCTTATTTGAATATACCACAAATCCTAAAATTTACAGGTTTCTAATTTAATTAGCAGTTTACTTCATATATATTCTTGTGTGTTGCCATTGTTTTGTTATTGAAGTTACCTATATATATATATATATGGTTTTATGTTGTCGCAATACCTATTTGTCTTAATGTTCTTGTAATATTGCAAGACTGATTTTTTCCGGGCTTATTGACCAAAAATCCACGAATCCAATGAAATTGTTGGGAAATTATCATTCCCTAGATTCCATTACATTATGTGTATTAAGTATTATTCTGTTATTTTTAATTATTCGTGATATACTATACACATGACTTTATGCTTCACAAACTTTTGGTGATTAGAATTTACATTGCTTTTTGATGCCAGTAGCCATATCAGCAATTTGTTTTTCAAAATCATAGAAGAGAGGCCCATAAGACGCATCCGATCTTGCAGTGTACGAGTCTTCTATCTTCCACTCATGTGTGATGCACGTATGCTATACTAAATTTGTGATTTGAGGTAAGTTTCTAGAATGTTAGTACATTATTGAAGTTCATAATAATAAATTATCATGTATCGTGATGGACAATTACTAATTGAGACGCTTTTAACGAAATATTGATAGTATCTGTGACTAAAAAGGGTGAAAAGAAGTTGTCTAGATGGAAGGCACAATATTTATCATTAGGAGGAAGAGTTACTCTCATAAACTCGGTGTTGGATGCTCGTCCTACCTACATGATGTCCATCTTTCCCATTCCAGATGTTGGACAATACTTCACCTAGTTAAATGGAGCGAAGTACTTTGGGGAAAAAAACAATGGGGGCCTGGCATTAAAAACCTTAAGTTACAGAGTAAGGCTGTTACGGCCTTAGATTTGACGCTAAGTGTCGTACGGCGCTAGACGAGTTGCTAACAGATTTACTTGATAAAGCAAG
>JAABOM020000002.1:3027428-3042609 GCA_011800125.2 Solanum clarkiae
AAAGTTAGGGCGCCCGAGGCGCGAATGGACAAGTCCATGCGCCGATTTGGTGCGGAATTGGCGCGGGGCGTGTCAAAGGCTCTCAGATTGAAATGACTCTGGAGATATTTACAAGAACATCAGGTGTAGTGGAGTAAGGTTATCAGAGTCAAACATTTGAGGAGGATAGGTGGATGACAAAGGAAGTAATTACCCTAATATGGGGTTAGTGTGTGGAGCTCGATTAGATTACTATGGCCTTTTATGAAGAACCACACCAATGTTAAAGTAGGAAATGGTTGCAAGACATCTTTTTGGGAGGATAAGTGTCTGAGATCATATAGTTTAAAGGGTATTTCCCCTGAATTAGCGGGTATGGCAGTACATCAGGAAGTGAGTGGCTGACGTTCGGACACAATGAGGACGGGACATTCAATTCAGGAGGAACTTCAATGACTGGGAAATTGATTTGGTCATTGAGTTCTTCAGAATGTTGGAGGAGTTTAAAGGTACGAGTGAAGAAGTGGATAGACTTTGGTGGAAATTAGATATCAAGGACATATTCAAGGTGAACTCTGCTTACAAGTTTTTGAACCAAGGAAACCAACAGGCACAACATTGGCCATGGAGGCATATATGGAAGACCAAAATCCCCTTCAAATTTGTCTGTTTTACGTGGTTATTGGCAAGAGAGGCCGTTTTGACACGAGAACTACAAGAAGAGGACATTCTCTTTATATTCCAGATGTTACCTATGTGGTGAAGATGTTGAGACTGTTGGTCATCTATTTCTAAAATGCAGGATAACTACACAGCTGCGGAGGATTTTTCTTAGCCTTAGGGGCATTAGCTGGGTCATGCCTGACAAAATAACACACTCGTTATATAGTTGGGAGGAAGCAGGAGTAGGAGCTGCAGACGGAGACAAATGGAGAATCGTCCCAGCTTGCATCTGGTGGACGATTTGGAAGGAAAGGAATTCAAAATGTTTTGAGAACAAAAAATGTGATCTACAGATGATCAAACTAAATTGCATTAGACTTTTTTTTTTTTTTTTTTTGGTGCAAACAAATATACTTAAGAGGATACTGACTCAATTATAGACATCCTAGGATCTGCCATTATATGCATACTCTGTAACAGTAATGGACATTACTTATGTCATTTGTACTATAAAAATTTGTATATCTATGGAGTATGGATTGAATAGTGTTGACCAGTGAATTTTTGGTGAATTGATTTTCTGGTATTTTTTTTTTTTTCAAAATCTTTATAGGTCCCTCCAAAATGTAATTCACATAATTTTTTATTAGCATTTAAAGGTCATTAAACAGAAATTGAACTATTTCTATTGACTGGCCCGTAAATGATAATTGTCTAATACATGGGCTAGCACACATTACAAATGGAGAAAATTACTCTAATTCTTATTGAGTGGTTCGTAAATCATAAAAAGTAACAACGCGGTTCAGCCGAGGCCATAGGATTTCTTCCCTGAGTCATTATGGATGGTTCGTTAGAGTTTTTGAGAGAAAGTCGACCCGAAAGCCATTCCACCAAAAATTCATGGACTCACACGAAAAAAGAAGAAAATTGCATTATAAATGCGAAAATAAAAAAGCACCGCAGATTAGGCCGAGGCAATTGAGATTCTTCCCCGAATTATTATGGATGGTCTCATAGATTTTTTAGAAAAAACTTAATCGGAAGCCATACTATCAGAAAATCCATGGACTATTATACACAAAAAATAGAGAAAACAGCCTAATTCCTATTGAGTGGCCCGTAAAATTTAGAAAAATTATTGCGTGCATATGCCATTGGAATTATTCCTCGGATCATTACGGATAATTCCGTTGTACTTTAATTTCAAGAAAAGTTGAACGAAAAGCTACATTACAAAAAATTTCATAGGTCAACACACCTGAAAAACATAGAAAATTACCTAATTCCTATTGAGTGACCCATAAATGATACAAAAAGCATTTCAGATCAGGTCGACGCCATTGAAATTCTTCCCCGGGTTATTATTGATGGTTACATATAGTTTTCGAGGAAAAATTGTTCGTAAGCCATATCACCAAAAGTCCATGAGCTAACATATACAAGAAAATGGAGAAAATTGCCTAATTCCTACTAAGCGACTTGTAAAAGCTAAGAAAGTAACGCGAAACGAGCTGAGGCCATTGGAGTTCTTCCACGAGTCATTACAGATAATTTCATAGAATTTTTGAGAAAAGGTTGACCAGAAGCCACACCACCAAAAAAATACATGGGCTAACACATGAAAAATGGAGAAAATCATCTAATTCCTATTGAGTGACCCATAAATGCTAAAAAAAAACATCTAGTCCTATTCTTTTCAAGAACTTATAGCCTTATATACTGTTGATATCAGCTTAGACTTGAGGTCAATAAAATTGCATCAAAGAATCATGGATCAGGCCAAGGTCGTTGAAATTTGTCTCCATGTTATTATGGACGGTTTTGTAGAGTTTTTGAGAAATATCTGACCGAAATTCATGTCAACAAAATATCCAAAGGCTAACAGACATGAAAAATAGAAAAAATCGCCTAATTCCTATTGAGTGTTAGTAAATGCTAAAAAACACCTCAGATTCAGCCGAGGTCATTGGTATTCTTTTCCGGTCATTATGAACGGTTCCGTAGAGCTTTTTGGAGAAAAAGTTGATCATGATTCATACCACAAAAAAATTTATGGGCTAGCACACACGAAAAATGGAGAAAATCGCCTAATTCATATTGAGTGGTCCGTACTGTAAAAGAACCGCTGATTGAGCCGAGGCCACTGAAATTCTTCTCCAGCTCATTATGGATGGTTCTGTAGAGTTTTGAGAAAAAATTGATCGAAAGCAACAATATCAAAAAATGCACGAGCTAACACACACGAAGATGAAGAAATTAAAATTGCCTAATTTCTCTTGAGTGGCCCGTAAATGCTATAAAATGCATCGCAAATCATGCCGAAGACTGAAATTCTTCCTTTTGGGTCATTACGGACAGTTTTATACGTATTCGAGAAAAAGTTAACCAGAAGCCACACCACCAAAAAATACATGCGCTAACACACACAAAAAAGGAGAAAATATTCTAATTCCTGTTGAGTGGCCGTTAAATGCTAAAAAAAGCTTCGTGAATTAGGTTGACGTCATTGGAATTCTTCCCCGAATTATTTGGGATGATTCCATAGAATTTTTGAGAAAAAGTTGAGCGGAAGCCAAATGACCAAATAATCCATAGGATAACAAACACAAAATATAGATAAAATCACATAATTCCTAATGAGTGACCTGTAAATGCTAAAAAAAGCATCGTGGATTGGGCCAAGACCATTGAAATTCTTCCCCTGGTCATTATGGATGGTTCCTTGAGGTTTTTGAGAAAAATTCAGTCAAAAGTCATACCTCCAAAAAGTTCATGGATTATCACATACGAAAAACAAAGAAAATTATCTAATTCCTGTGAGTGACTCATAAATGGTAGAAAAAGCACCGCATATTGAGCCGAGGCCATTGAAATTCTTTCCTGGGTCATTACAGATGATTCCATAGAGATTTCGAGAAAAAAGTTGATCAAAAATCATGGGCTTAACACATGAAAAAAGAAGTAAATCGCTTAATTTCTATTGTGTGGCTCATAAATGTCAAAAAAGCACCGTAAATTATTTGTATTTTTTTCCCTTTGCACTTTTTTTAGTCAAAGCTCACGCTTTATTTGCACTTGAAACATCAACTGGCCTTAAGAGTTTTAACAGGTTATTCATTCATATTCATTCAGCCACAACGTATGGAAATTCCTTTTTGATGGGATATACCAAAGACAACATTTGGTAGTCACAATGTAAATTGCTTGCTATTGTGCTCATCACACACACTCTTTAAAAATGTTTTTGCAGTCATGGCAAATCCTTTCAAAATGAACTACTTTTGGAAGATTTTACACGTACAAAGCAAATGTTTTAGAAGAGTCTGAGCAAACATAAATTGCTGGATCACAAAGACAACTTTGATTTATAGGTAAAAGTAATTATAAGAGCTGAGCACGTGTGCATAAATCTTTTTAGCACAACTTTAGGTATTTCATACTTCCCCAGTACCAATTTATGTGACACTCTTTTCTATTTTATCTGTTCCTAAAAGAAACCTTCTTACTTCAATTGAAAACAATTTAGCTTTAAAATTCCCCTTTTATCCTTAGTTAAATTAATCTCATTCACACAAATATTTAAGAATAATTTCAAACTACAAGTTTCAAAAGTCCTTTTTTTTCTTAAACGCCGCGCCAAGTCAAAGAGTGTTACATGAAATGGGACGGAGGGAATATGTTTTAATGGCCTTAAAAGAGTAGACATACATCTTTTTCACATTCTAATGGATCATTGAATCTTTGCTTCATGATAATTTGGAAGTTTACCATTAAAGAGATGCACAATGTATGGGGAAGTTCCTTCCTTTAGTATATATATATTTTGGTATCTCTTATATATCTCTTTAGGTTTTTGTGATATGAATCTATAGAATAATGGCAAGTTGATTACTCTTCCTTACATGAAAAAAATATGTGCATTAGTTCTAGATAGTGACCTCCTCAAATTGATTTAAAGCTTCTTCCAAAGCATACGATTTTCTAGATGTAGATGATGATATCTATACATATGGATCTTATATATATCGTAGAATGAAGTACCACATGGGTGGATATATATATGAATCCAAATCTGCCGAATCACTCATGTTATGATCTTCTACATCCTGGGTCTTCCCGTTCCGTCATCTGGCTTATGTTCTTTATGTAGCATTTAGACCGAATGACTCTATGAATTTACGTCGATACTTCCACATATTATGGGTAACGTAGGAGACATCTCTATTCCCCCCCTCTCCCCGGGGAATCTTTAGAATTTCCACTGCTTAACTTTCAATTCACCTCTAACCATCAAATGAAATGTAAATAACCCATCCTCCTTTCTTTGAAAGAAGGGGCACTTCCGATTCTGTCGGTGCTTGAAACAATTTTGTCTTCTCCATATTACTATATCTCTAGAGTCAATAATTTTGATATGAGGAACTACTGAACTCAATCACTTGTTGCCGTTACTCTTCAGTTTTATTAGCTACTTGAGAGAGTGGGACTTCATAGAATACACTAATCTTGTTTTTTGTTTTTCCTTTGATGACCGAGACATCTGTCTTGGACCAACTATAGCCTTCGAAACTTAGGAACAAAGGGTAGTCTCCCCCCTCCCCGCCCCCCCCCCCCCTACACACACAATCCCTACACCTGTCTAGGACCAACCGGTCTTTGAAACTTGGCAAGTGTAACTCATGAAATTCTAAGTCCCACATAATTTGATATCTCTTAAGAGGAGCTACAATTGGTCCTTAACAGATTTTTCTGGATATTGAAATCTTACTGCATGATAATGTGATAATTTGGAAGTATTTGCCACCAAATAGAAGTTCAAAATATATACCCTTCGAAACCTGAGACTACCTCTCATGTGTGGTTTGCGAGCTATATTGCATAGGAGGTGGATTAATTTTGTGCGTACCTTAAAAAGATAGCAACTGCGGATTTTCCTCGTGGAAATTTTCTTTATGGCATGGGATAATGTTTCGTTAATTCTCTACCTCACATTAAAAAGAAAAAAAAGATGTGCATTTGTTGTGGACGGTGGAAAGAGACCTCATGAAATTGATTTACAGCCCACTTGCAAACTTTTCTGGATTTTTCATTTGCTTCCTGAATAGTTATTTGGATATTTATGGATTTGGTTCTTCCTCTTTTCCCCCATTCCGGGTCGGGTGGGGGTGGGGTAGTTGACGGAGATGTGGCGAGTTTTATATTTTGGAAATCTATATATTTCCCGGAGGAGCGGCACGTCAAAGTACGGTTAAATTTCACATTGTACTTAGTTTGTACCGTGTTGTTAACCTATATCTAGTTTTTTCAAATTATTTACGTCTATAGAGTTTTGACAAATATTAGAGAGAACACGCTTATCCATGGGTATTTGAACCCGAATATCCAGGAAAAAGCAGAATATTTGATGAACTCTATTAGAGGTGTTCCAGAAATGTCTGCATCCTTTTCTTCTTCTTTAATAGTTTTTTTTTTGAATCTATAGCAGTTGAAGTGTAACACTCTGAAGAAGTTTGATGAAGTGATCGTGAATCTTGAATTTGAAAGTCGAGCTTTGAACATTAGGAAATCATCATTATTCCAAAATGTGTTAGTTTTGTTGTTATTTTGATAAATTGACGATTAGGGTTTGTTCCTAGTGATATTTGGAACCAAAAGTTTTGATTTGAAATTAATATTCAAGTTTAACTTCATATTTCAAAAATTTCATTTAACTTAAACTGTAATTTTCTAATCAGGTGATAATAACTTTATCAATTATTCCTAGAATTTCCTCGTTTAGGTTGAATACCAATATCCAAAATAGACAACCTAAGCCCTAGGGTATTCTATTGAATAAAATACAATTGAGCCTAGTGGTCCTCAAAGAGTAAATGCATGCTCCCTAGTGTAAAATTTTCTTATTTATAACCCCACATGAAGGTGTGGGCTTATACTCACTAGTAATTGCATGACATGAGTTTGTACCTAAAGTTTTATCAATTAACTCATTCTAATCAATGTTGGTGAATATATCACAAATTATAGTTTAAAAATAAAATAAATAAATAAATATTAAGGTTAAAGTATATCTCATTTTTGTAAGGGCATTCAAACGCATTGGGGTATAATTTATATTGATTTAACAATATAGCTCTTAATTTTTCCGCTTCAAAATAAAACATGTACAAATTAAATAATTTCAGAATTTGGATTAGTTGGACAGTTCGAAACTCCATCATTAGAACACCTTCATTCAACATAATTTTTTTTCTTTTTTGACTAGTGAAAAAATTGATGACTTAAAATATTTTTCTTTCTCTCAACTTTTTCTTTCACTACACAATATATTTTTTGATATGTTTCATAATACTCATATTTTTCCGAAAAAAAAAGAAAAAGAAACATCACAATATATAGCTGTATTTTTTTTTATTTTCATAAATTAAATAGCAAATTAAGTAATGAAATAATAATATTGTAGAACATGAGATTGGTGGGTAATTATTAGTTTGTGATAGATATGCCATTAATTAGTGGTTTTAGCCTTTAGGAAACAGCCTCTCTACTTCTATGAGTTAGCGGTAAGGTCTGCGTACAATTTACCTTCCCCAGACCTCACTTGTGTGATATCACTGGGTATGTTGTTGTTGTTGTAGTGGTTGCATGAGTTCTTATACCAAGAAAAAAATACCTTCTTGTCAATTTATACCAACTAACATACACTTTTATATTAAAATGCATAAACATCAACATATATTTTTACATCATTTTTTATTATATAGCCATAATAAGTTATTGTAATATAATTTAAATATTGAATTTGAATAAATTATTTACATGTTTGTAGCGCGTTGGTAAAAAAGGAAAAAAATATCTTTCAACACTAATTATGTAGGAGGAACATAATTATCAACTCTAAGTACAATAAATCAAAGTCATAATCAATTTATTGTAAAAGTTGAATTTTAATTTTAACATAAGACCATTTTAGTTAACCTAATCAATTTATTGTAAAAGTTGAATTTTAATTTTAACATAAGACCATTAGTTGTTAACTAAAATGGCATAGATGAGCCAAACTTCTAATGAATGGTATAGATGAATTTTTTTTTAAAGTTCAATAGCATATTTGAGCTTTTTTACTTTTAAAAAATGATTTAGTTAATGATCTGGCTAAATCATAATTGACCACATGTAAAGAATAGTTTTATAAAATTGAAATTGTTTTCAAATAATAAATAATTAATGACATGAATGAGCTTTTTCTCTGACGAAAATGATATAAGCCAAATTTTTAATAACGAATTGGATGAATGAGTCTTTTGTCAAAGTTTAATTACATATTATGCCTTTTTTCTATCAAAAAAAGTCAAGCTGAAATTAAATCAAACCAATATTTTTTGTTAAGTTCTTTTATTTATCTCAACTTATTAGTATTAATCGTTATAAATACCTAGATTAAACTTTCTATTTAATTTTTCAATTCATTTGTTGATTATTAATTAATGTTAAAATCCTTTAAAACTTGTTAGAATTATAAATTGTACTCTAGTCAAATCCCAAATGTAATTGCATTTTGATTTTTAAAAGTTAATTAATTGGCGTTTGGACGTAAGGATTGCGAAATTTGGAAAAAAGTAGTATTTGTTTTTAAATTAAAAATGATATTTGAAATTAGAGTTGTGTTTGGATATAAATATAAATTGATTTTTGTTTAACTTATCATTGAATGATTTGAAGTTAAAATTATGAAAAAAATATTTGGAGTTTTTCGAATTCCAAATATACTATCAATAGTTTTTGAGAAACTTGATGAAAAGAGTTAGTTAACTGAAATTGAGATTTGACTTGTTGTATACTTTTCATTTCATCATGATGGTGTTTTACTTAGCACAAAATTTAAGAAACAAAAATGAGATTTTCACATTTAAATAAAAAATATTGGTAAAACTTGTATTTTTAAATATGTAATACAATTAATCCTAATATAGTTATAAGAGTACTTTTTCTGTTCCATATTATATGAACACTTTTTATTTTATACGATTTTTAATAAATCATTAATGCACTAGTGAACTTTATCATTTTACCCTTTATTTATATCAATGTACGTTAAATTAAATTAGTAAAAATCATCAATAGACTAAATAATGGTGGGGTAAAATGGGAAAGAAATTATTCTATCATAATTTAGCAAGTGCCAATATAATATAAGTCAAATATTTATAAAAAAATATTTATATAATATAAGTTTGAATCAATTCCGTTAGGATATTGATTAGTCTTGATTTGACAGGTTTATGCCATTAAGTGTGAAAGTTTAAAATATAAAAAACGTTTTTTTATTCATAAGAGGAAAGGGATTGAAAAAGAAAAGAGCTATGAATAAAATGAAATAAATAGCATAACAAAGTTCGATGGATAACATGATATTGTGGTTGCACTAAATGATATGGTGCGGGTAGTGGATGAAGCTTCTCTTTTTTTATTTAGAGATTTCAATATTTTTGATAGGGAGCGTTATCCCTGAATGAATCCTATCTAATGTGGATTTGCATTGATAGGATTCCAATGTGGATATCAGACCTTAAATAAGGAACACCTCCAACACTCAATCCCTCCATAAATATATACTTTATCTGTTTAAAAAAGAACTACTTATTTCTCTTTGGGGCAACATTTCAATTTCAGATTTCTACATGTCATGTTTAACACTACAAGATTAATTGACATTTTTGTACATTTGACATAATTTAGTTTAGGACCACAAAAATGAATTTTTTTTTTTAATTTTCTTAAACTCTGTACCAAGTCAAAACAGATCATTCTTTTTGAATCGGGGGTACATATATATATATATCGTGGCGAAATAATTTGAATAGAACCTGCATGCTAGCATGACTAATTTTTTTTTTTTTTTGGGTATATCTCCATAGGAGTTTGCTCCCTAGATGACTCGAACCTAAAGTTTTGAAATTGAAGGTAAGGGGTGCTTACTGTTCGAGCAAAATGTAAATACTGCATATAAATATAGGAAATAACACAACTTGATGCTATAACGAACTTATTTATTTGTCCACTTCTTCAGATATCAACACTATTTACTAAAAATTCTGAATTCGCCACGAGGGTCATCTCAACTCAATGGCCAAAATAACTTGAACCTCACAATGAGGAGCCAATTGTTAACATGAAAGCCACTTACCAATCTCACCAACTATTAGCCTAAAACACTTTATATATATATATATGTATGGTGGTGGCTACATTTTTAGCCTAGCAAATGGAAGCAGCAGCAGATAAGTCCAATAATTGTTATTACAATGGCAATGATGATATAATAAGTTGGTTCGAAAGAATGGCCGAAAATGCTGTCGCTGTACAGCGACAAACGCTTCGGCGGATTCTTGAACTCAACCATGGTGTTGAGTACCTAAAAAAATGGGTTGGAGATATTAGACTTGAAGATGAAGAAAATGCATTGGAATCACTTTATGCTTCTATGGTCCCTCTTTCTTCTCATGTAGATTTTGAGCCTTATATAAACAGAATTGCTGATGGTGATAAAGCTCCCTTGCTTACTCAAGAGCCTATCCATACTCTCTCCTTAAGGTGAAAGCACTTCTTCATTTTTTATTTTTTTTTTCAAAATTTTTTTTGAGAGGAGGGAGGAGCGGTTGGGAACTATAAGGGAGGAGATCTACAGGTGCAACGGTGAGAGGGGGGGGGGGAGAGGGAATACATTAGGAAGCGAACCCTCATCAGTAGGATGAAGATGTGAGCAGCTCAGCAATTGAGCTACACCTCACTAAAAGCCACATGTTACTTCCACTAATTTTGACTCTGTGAAATTTTTTTCTACTTTTAACGTATATACAAGCGGATATTATATCGTGTGTTTGATGATTTTTATATGAATATATCATTTTTGACTTGCTGTGATGGAGCATAGGGTAGTTGGCTAAATTTGGTAATCACTTTTTGTACATGTAGATTAACCAACCGAGCTACATCCCGTTAATTTTCGCTATAGATTTCTTTTGAACTATATGCAACAGTGGATGTACCATGTGTTTGATGATTTTAACTCAACATATCATTTTCTTACGCAGTGGTGGAACCACATAAACCGGAGGGTGGTTGTTATGAACAGTGTTGATTCACATAAACCACATACTTGCTAGAAATATTTTCTTTCAAGGGAGACCTAGTGCTAGTTTTCGATTTTGGTAAAAATGCACTTTTACGAACAGTGTTGATTCATATAGCCGATCCAACTTATTCAGAATTGAGGCCTAACTTTTGTTGCTGACGTTTTTTTTTTTTTTTGCTCCATTTTAGTTCTGGAACCACAGAAGGAAGACAGAAATTTGTACCATTTACTCACCACAGCTCCCAAACAACTCTTCAAATTTTCAAGTTGGCAGCAGCTCATAGATCAAGGTATAGTTCAAATCTTGAAACATATTCAAAATAAACTCTAGTACCTTCTACTTATGAGGATCGATCTTTTAGACGAGGATTTTCCAGAAACAGCCTCTCTACCTATATAAGGTTTACGTACGTTTTATCCTCCCCAAACCTCACTTTATGTTGTTGTAATACAAATTTCGTCTGTTTTAATGAAACAGGATTTATTCAATAAGAGAAGGAGGAAAAGTTCTTGAATTCATATACAGCAGCAAACAATACAAAACAAAAGGCGGATTAATCGCAGGAACAGCCACAACACATTATTACGCCAGTGAAGAATTCAAGATTAAACAACAACACACAAAGTCATTTACTTGTAGCCCTGAGGAAGTCATTTCAAGTGGTGATTATAAACAATCAACATATTGTCACCTACTTCTTGGCTTGTATTTTTCTGAGGAAGTTGAATTTATCACCTCAACTTTTGCATATAGTATAGTTCAAGCATTCAGATCATTTGAAGAGTTCTGGAAGGAATTGTGCCAAGATATTAGAGGAGGTACTCTTACCTCAAAAATCAACATAGCCAAAGTACGAAAAGTCGTTTTAGGTATGTTACTGTCTCATCTAAAAGTTTAAACTCTTAAAAAGAGTATATTTTAAAGTCTCATTTTTTGTTTTTTAAAATTTTCTTGGGCCTACCATGTGGATGTTCATTTAATGATGAGCAACAACAAGACTTGAGAATAGGGTTTTCTGACTTCGTTGTTATCATCTCATTTGAAAGTTTAAAACTTTTAGAAAGAGTACATTTTTTTGTTAATTCATTATGCCTTCAACGTGGCTCTTTCATGTCCCCGACTTCTTTTACTTTAGTCTATCACATGAAAAATCATTTTAGTAATGAGTAACTGTATGATTTGAACAAAGAACCTTTTTCCTACTCCACGTATAGTCAATGTTGAAGTACGCTATCATCTCACATAAAAATTTAAACTATCTTTAATTACCTCATTATGTCTTCAACATGGCCTTCAAGTGTCCAACTCTTTTTCCATTTGACTATCATGTTTAAAAAAAATCTTTTTAATAATGAGTATGTAATTGTGTGACTTGAATTGAAAACCCTATGCATTTGTTGATTTGAAATATGTTATCATCTCATTTAAAAGCTCGAACTTTTAGGGAAAAGTACATATATTTAATTACTTTGTAGTCTCTAGTATATCCTTCACATGAGATCATCTGTCTGTTCTGATATCAATATTAAAGTGTATGTACTATTACCAAAAAAAAAAGAAATACGTTTCTAATTACTTAATTATGTCTTGAACAGGTATGATTGTGCCTAATCCAATGTTGGCATCAAGAATTGAATCAATATGTGAAGAAGTAGAAAGGAAAGATTGGTTTAGAATAATCCCAAGATTATGGCCAAATGTTAAATATGTTTACTCAATAATGACAGGGTCAATGCAACCATACTTAAACAAATTGAGGCATTATGCTGGTGATTTGCCTTTGGTTAGTGCTGATTATGGGTCCACAGAGAGTTGGATTGGAGTGAATGTGGATCCTTCATCTCCACCAGAGAAAGTTACTTTTGCAGTGATGCCAACTTTTTCTTACTTTGAATTCATTCCACTCCATAGAAGTACGTCACAAAGTTACAATAATAGCCACAAAGATGCTAATCTTCTAGCCAATGATGATTTTATTGAAGATGAACCTGTTCCATTATCTAAAGTCAAGATTGGACAAGAGTATGAGATTGTCCTCACCACTTTCACAGGTAATAATAATATTCCACTTTTTTTTCTTGTGGTAAATTTTTCTGCGGGGTATTCTATTTGGAAACAGCCTCTAGCATAATTGCAAGATAAGGCTGCGTACAATAAACTCTTGTTGTCGGGCCCTTTCTCAATGCACCGAGCTTGCCCTTTTCTTATCATGTTTGGACATCACTATTTAACATATACTAACTTTTTTAGAGTTTTTGCACATTTACCATCTTCGAAATAACTTCACGCGGTGTCTGAATGTCTGAAGTTTTTTTTCGAAATAGTTAGACTTGTAAATTTTACGCATCGTAAGAATGATTTCAATGATATACCTAAGTATTTGTGCATTTTGGTCTATCTTGTAGCCGGTTTGGTGATTAATCAATTTGAATTCATATCACCAAAAGCTCATTTAAGGGGAAAACCCTCTTTATTAAGATTTTTTCATATCCAAATTTCAAAATCGAAATTTCTAATCAAGTGAAAGGGATTATACATCTTATATTTTAACTTTTTCTCCTCAATATATTCTAACTATTTTAGGGACAATACATGTAGCATTAATTCCTCTTGACATGTCATTGTCATGAAAATATCTTTCTACTTACCACCAACCACATAAAGTAGACATTTGGATATTATTTTTTTGGTGTGTGTGTATATTTACTTATCATATTCTCTAGGAGACATGATGATATAAAAAGTCTTTTATAATATCCATATATATTGAAATTAAAGTCTGAATTATATTTTAATACTAGATAAAACACCATAGATCAATTATGTGTACGGACCATGGACAGTGAGTCCATCATCCATTTAAATATTACTAACATGGTTGTGTCTGAGATTCCAAGAACAAGGGATTTATCTTGTCCTTTTCATACTGCAAAATTGTCCTATAAAAAAATATTTTAAAAGGGAGGGGTGACGTGGGGTTGAAATTCATGCAATATTTTATGTTTGTGAGTCTGGTTTTCTGCTAATATGTTGAGTTAAAGAGTCATTCAGAAATAGTCTCTCTATCTCTACGAGATAGTCGTAAGATCTGCGTACATTTTGCCCTTCCCAAAACCCACTCGTGGAATTTCACTAAGGGTGTTATTGTTGTTGTAGTAATATGTTATGTTTGTGAGTGTTAGTTTTGGTAGAATTGAGCTTGTTTTAAGAGAATTTATTTTGGATGTAAGAGGATTTTTATAAGTCGCGAAGTGATAATTCAAATGATCGTTCATAATAGTTCTAATAAGACAGGTAATCCGCTGTAAGGTTTAGTTTTTTCGAGGGAGATAGTGAAAAAGTTGACGGATAAGTTGCCCTTACTGTCAGTACTCTACAGAATCGTACGTGAGATTTTCACCTCATACGGCTCCTACAACATGTTAAAGTATACTAGTTACATAAAAACATATACCATCTGTCAATCACTCAGTGTATATAACGTAAATTCTTATTGCATGTCTATATTGATATAGAGGCTCCTGCACCATGTTAAAGTATACTAATTACATAAAAACGTATATCATCTGTCAGTCAGTGTATATAACTTAAATTCTTATTGCAGGTCTATATCGATATAGACTAGGCGATGTAGTAGAAGTAGCTGGTTTTCACAAGAAGACCCCCAAACTCAACTTTATATGCAGGAGAAAGTTGATACTAACAGTAAATATTGACAAGAACACTGAAAAAGACCTTCAATTAGTTGTTGAGAGAGGTTCACAAATACTACTAAGCAAGTCAAGAGCTGAGCTAGTGGACTTCACAAGCCATGCAAATGTATCCAAAAGGCCAGGACATTATGTTATCTATTGGGAAATCAAAGGAGATGTTGAAGAAAAAGTTCTTGGAGAGTGTTGCAGGGAAATGGATGCTTCTTTTGTGGATCATGGTTATGTTGTGTCAAGAAAGACCAATTCCATTGGGCCATTGGAACTTTGCATTGTGGAGAGAGGTACATTTAGGAAAATTTTGGAACATTTTATTGGGAATGGAGCAGCATTAAGCCAATTTAAGACACCTAGATGCACTAGCAACCAAGTCTTACTGAGAATCCTTAATGTATGTACCATTAAAAGGTTTTATAGCACAGCCTATGAGTTATAAAATGTTGTAGTATTTTATTTACTAAAAATAAAGAGAAATTTTCGCATATAACTACTCAAAAATATCTTAATTATACTCTATAGCTATAATTTTTGATAATAATTATATTTCATAACTATAGTTATAGCAACATTTATATAATTCATGCAGCATTTGGATACGTTTGTATAATTCGCTATATAGTTTGCAAATTTTGTATAGCATTTATATATTTCGCTATACAATTCGTGTGCAAAGTTTATATAATTCGCTATATA
>JAABOM020000002.1:3042709-3060199 GCA_011800125.2 Solanum clarkiae
TCTCCAAACCCTAGAAATTAATTTTCCTTCGACTCTCAATTTCTTCTGCTTCTTCTTTCTTTGTTTTCTTGAGAAGAACTCAAATTTGACTGTACCGTTGTTATTTGTACTGCCGATTGTGGATAGCTTTTGTCCAATTTGGAATTTTAGGCTGTGCAGATATCGCATGGAAAGTATCACGCGCTATATTCCTTTCAGAAACCGCTACTCTCTACGTCGTCGGCAGCCGTTCAATCGAAAAAGCCAAAAAATTCGCGGTCGACAACAATTCTCCGGAGACGACGAAGGTGTACGGTAGCTACGACGAGGTTCTTGACGATCCAAATGTCGATGCCAAGAAATCAAAGAACCCTTGGAAGTTAATCCTCGCTCTTGCCCAATCTCTTACGAGACTAGAAAAAGCTGGATGTGATCGGACAAGCTGATGTAGAGGTGCTTCTGTCTCCGGCTCTGCCGCAGCGTAGTCCCAAAAAAAAGTTTGTATAAGAATAAACAACTAAGGTAAGAAATTTCCTAGAAATGTTGATGCGTGTGGGTTTGAAATTTGTATCCAATCTCATAACTATACATGGATTCAAATCCCTGTACCAATAATCACACATAAATCTGTATCTCCAAATTTTAAAATTTAGATCATAGAAGAACGGATCTCTAGATTACAACATCTGAGTATGAGCATCTTAATATCTAGACACCTTAACTCATCTTCCTTATATTAGTTAACATTCAAATTTACAAAATGATCATCTAAACACCTTCGAAATTCATATGTCACGTCAATAACAATTGTTTAGAAAATAGTCGGAATGTCTAGATATGCCTTCTCAAAAGAAGATGTCTATGTATTATATCTTTTTCCAACTAACCATAGTTAATTACCTTCGTCATTATCCTTAAACTTACTATCTAGTCGTCCCCTTTATT
The DNA here is from genome assembly GCA_011800125.2 of Solanum clarkiae. Lineage (NCBI taxonomy): Eukaryota > Viridiplantae > Streptophyta > Magnoliopsida > Solanales > Solanaceae > Solanum > Solanum clarkiae. The sequence goes on from JAABOM020000002.1 coordinate 3,043,634, forward strand.
CTCCTCCATTTGCCCATCCCAAAGCTCAAAGCTTTTTCTTCTCCCTCACTCTGTTTGTCCACTTCTACAAGAACCCAAGAAAAGCTTTAGCTTTTCCAAGCTACTAGTTAATTAAACTTACCAACTTTTCTCTTTGAAAATCACCCACCTCGAATCCATCATCACTACCCCCCCCCCCACGCCCACCCCTCCATTTTCATCAAGCAAGTAAAGGGTACTTGGTTCTTTCAGGCAAATTATCAAACACAGAGTGCACCACCTCCAATTCATCATCACTACCTCCAACCAAACTCCCTTCCATTTTCATCAACCAAGTGAAGGAGGGTTAGAGTCTTGTTACAGGAAAGAAAAACTGGGTCTTTCTCTTTTTCTTGAATTATACCTTCAATCCCTTTGTTGAGTTCTTTCAGGCAAATTATCAAACACATAGAGTGCGGTCAATTGGTGATGATACAGAAAGAGAGTACTCTGTTTTTACTCAATGGGAAGACGACAAATTAATGGGGGTGTTGATTTTTGGGGAATTATGCCACCGCCGAGTATAGCTCCGGCAGCAGCAAATGGTGGTGGTGGTGGTGGTGGATTAGAAGGAGGAGATCATTGGAGAAGCTTTGACAACTCTGTAAATGCTGTTTCATTTGGTTTTGTTGCAACTGCTATTCTTATTTCTATGTTCTTAGTAATGGCGATTTTCGAAAGGTTTCTCCGGCGATCACCTTCCTCCGCCGCCGGTGGCCGGAATAGTACTGATCTTGTAGCTCAAATGAGAGTTCAGAGAAAACTTGATTACCCATCTCCCGAGGTAACTCTTTTTTTTTGTCTCATTATTTTATTCACATGCATGTTTAAAAAGTGTCGTGCCATATGCTTCGTTTTTTTTTATTTTTTAACGATAGTGTTTAATTAAACATAAAATTATCAAAATAATAAATATTAAATATATTTAAAAATTTTAATAGCTTAATTAGTCTGGGTGGGAGCGTATTTTAGTTTAGTTAGTCTAGTAATTAAATGAGGTTTTTGTTGGAAACAACCTCTCTGTGTCTATGAGGTCTGCGTATATTTTATCCTCCCAGACCCTACTTGTGGGATTTCAGTGGATATGTTGTTGCAATTTTTGAAGGTATTTTTAAGACTATCAATAATTAAGAGATGAAACTAATAATTTTTTTGCCAAATTTAGGGGTGTTTTTAATAGGAAAAATTACTTAACTAGATCCGTTTTAATAAATAATTACTAATTTTAGCAATATTTTTATTTATTATCATTTATAGTAATGTATATCAATACCGCACTTGTATTAAAGTGCATCATGCGTTCCATATAAATATATTATACTCCCTCCATCCCATTTTATACGACACCCTTTGATTTGACACGGTGTTTAAAAAAAAAGGAAACTTTTGAAACTTGTGGTCTAAAATCATTCTTATATATTTGTGTGGTTGAGAATCATTTCATTAAGGAGAAAAAGAAAATTTTAAGATTGAATTGTTTAAGGTGACATTTTTTTTGAGACGAACCAAAAAGGAAAGGGTGTCACAGAGAGAGAGTAACTGTTTAGTGAAAATAATTTTTTATTGCTATAAATATAAATATTTTCTTAATCTAGTATATCTATGTAAGTTTACCTTTTAAATACTTCTCTCTTTTAAATATATTTATCTTTTTTACTTGTTTGATTTGGAATTTGTCTTTCCTATTGAAAAAAATATTAGTTAAATATTTATTGTATTAAATTGTTTTTACCACAAAGTATTACTTTCTTCGTTCTATTTTATGTGGTATCTTTTGACTTTTATGATATTTAAAAAAAAAGGAAGGTCTTTAAAATTTATATTCTAAAACAATTCTTAGATACTTGTTTGAGTGAGAATTATTTGATTAAGGATAAAAGGAGACTTTTAAAATTAAATTATTTTTAGTTAAATTAAGATGACATTCTTTTAGGAATGGAGTAAAATGAAAATGATGTCACATAAAATAGAACAAAATGAATTATTTATTTCCTAAGATTAAGATAATTGAAATATTTATTATTCATTTCATTCAATTTTACTTATTTATTATATTAAATATAAATGCTCAAATTTCTATTCGTTGAGTTTAAAAAGTCAAAAGATATTTTATCACTTAGTTTCTAAATTAACTTTATAAATAGCTATGATTATGTTTTAAGATATTTTCAAAATATTGAATTTATTATATTCAAAGCATGATATACTAAATTTATCATTTTACTAGTTACTCTTTCTATTTCAATTTATTTATCTTATTTTACCTTAACATAAAGTTTAAGAATGTAAAGAGCAGAACTTTTGAATTTAGTGGTATTAAATGAAAAATATGTTAAATATAACTAAAAATATTCTTTAATCTTGTGATTTTAAATATAGCACATGAAAAGTTAGAATTAAAAAGTTTTTTCCATTATGCTGGTAGCCCACTCTTTTGATGGCTAGCAAAGCTCTTTGGTAAAGAAAATAGAATTTTCGAATCGAAATACTGTGAAATCGGGATCAGAAAGGGAAAGAGATATTTTTTTTTTTTGAAAATGAACGAAAAAATAGAATAAATAAATTGAAACACAAGTAATACATTTTTTGATGACAAGGAAATCTCACAGTCACTACTCTTCGAATGTGCACAGGGTAAAATCTTGCTCTTATGCATTAGCTCGCAAATCACACTAGAGAGATAACTCACACTAGGCAAGTCCGATGCGATGAACTCGACGCAGAAAGCAAACCCCTTGCTTTTGTTGGCAAGAGTTTTTAAACTTGAGACTTCTAACATGGAAGTCCCAAGCCCAAATCACTAGATCACCCGAAAGGTGAAATAGAAGAAATACTTTTTTGATGACAAGGGAAACCCACAACCACTACTCTTTTGGTGCTCACATGATAAAACCTTACTCCTATACAATATAGCTCGCAAACTACATAGGAGAGGTAATCCGCACTAGGTAAGTTCGATGCGACAAACTCGATCCAGAAGGCAAATTTCTTGCTTTTGCTGAAAAGGAATTTTGAACTTGAGACTTCCAATGAAAGTTGCAAACTGAAATCAGTGGGTCACGCCGAAGGATAAAACCGAAGAAATACTTTTGAAGAAGTGATGAATTAAATATGAATAAATAAAAATAAATGGAGCAAATAGTAGTTTGGTCAACATTTTTAATATTAAATTACGTAATCAATCAAACTAAGATAAATAAATTGAATTGACAGAAAAACTTTATATTTAAGGACATCAATGAGTAGGCTAACTAACTTTTTTTGTGACAGTTAATTACTTTTTTCCTTGATGCAATTATTACTTTTTCACATAATTATTGCTATTACAATAATAGCTTATAGCTGGATTATTTGAATGGGATTCTATCCATGATTATAATTTGGTAGACCTTAGTGAATATGAGTCATTCTTTATCATCATGTCCTTGGAAAATTTATTCTTCAATTTTTGATTCAATTAATCTAACTTTAACCCTTATGCACCAAAGAAAAAAAAAGAAGAAGAAGAAGTTAATTTGATCTTTAAAATGGATTGATTTTTAGTTTTTAATTTTTTGATATTTATTTTTAATTTTTACATATAGAAATCAAATGTATGCTTAGTATGATATAAATTCTTCTATGTGAAAATATAAACTTATGCCTGCGAAAAAAATATTTATTTCAAGGAATAAGAAACAAAGATCATCACAAAGGGGGTGGGTTTGGTACGGTGGAAAACGTAATTTAATTTTTTTTTTATACTTGATTGGTTAACCGTTTTGAAAAATATTTTTTCTAGAAAAAAATTTCTTGTAAACTCAGGAAAATAATTTTTTTTAGTGAAAGTAGAAAAAATAAATTCTATAAAGGACAACCCACCTCATCTTCATATTTTTAATAATGTCCAAATGTTTTTGCCTAAAACGTAATTTTTTATAATTTCTCTATTTTGTTTTCACTGTTCGTCCAATTTTCAATATTTATTTTTTTGTAAATAGTTTTAAGAATCTTGCAGCCATTTCAACAGAAGATGTGCTTATATTATCACACCTTTTTATCAAATACATCGATGACCTATGTTGTTCAGACTTCTTAAAAATTTCGATAAGTAAATGATAGATTCTTCACATAGTGTCAGAGTCAGGATTTTCTTTAAGGGAGTTTAAAATTTTAATAAGTAGACACACGAACTATTCGAGGGGGTTCGACATCTATTATATATACATAAACAATTCTTTTTATCATATATAAATAGTATAATTTTTCGTCAAAGGAGCTACGGATGACCCCTTAAAGACAAGGTGCCTCCGCCACTGCCTCCACAAGCAGTACATTTTTTGAAAATCCGACATGTGTGCAACGACATTTTGGACAACTTGACCGATATGTCTGACTACTTATTACCAGATTCATCACTTCTATCCAAATACGGAACTATTTTGTGTTTTAGCATGGTACACAACCAAGCATAGAAGACTTTTTGTGAAAAGACTTTTCTAGTTGAAACCCATACTGTGTGTGTCCCATTTTTATGTATATTACAAGACATTAAAGCCCCACCATATGCTATTTTATGCAAAATTCAGAATAATTGTTTTTTTTATTGTCTGATTTTCCATTTATTGGTATTCTTGTCTCAATGACATAACACCCACCTTATTTTGACTTTGGAGGCCATGATGACATATGAGTTAATGTTGGGATTCAACATTCTTTTTTATAATCGTGGTGTTCGATTTAACTTGTATGCACTTTGATTAACTCTATGAGGTACCTGTTATTGAATAATTTTGTCTACCAAGACAAAAAAGGATGGAGAGCAATCATCTACTCCTTCTGTCTCATTTTATGTGATATCTTTTCTTTTTCAGCCCGTCCCGAAAAGAATATCACTTTACTATAATCGGAAATAATTTAGCTTTAAAATTCTCTTTTTACCCTTAATGAAATGATTCTCAGCCACATGAGTATCTAAGATTTGTTTTAGACCACAAGTTTGAAAAGTCTTTCTTTTTTCTCAAACACTGCCAAATCAAAGGGTACCACAGAAAATGAAACGGAGCAATAGTATTTTTATCTGTGCTGAAATTTGATCCTGAAACATTATGTTTCTCAATCCACTTTATTGACCACTAGGATACGTGCAAGGATTTTTTAGAATGACAAGTGGTGTTATTTTATATTTATACCCAATATTTTTATTTTATTTATTATTCAATAATATACACATAACGCCCCTCGGGCAATTAAAGAGAGTTCAGATGAACCCCTTGACCCTTCCTACCCACGGAGCAAGGCGGACCGCACCCTTGGGTGCTACATTGTATTGAAATGTTACCTTTTTTTTGGAGGATCACTGAATTAGGATTTAAAAATTCACAAATTTGAAAGATTTTGAGTGGGAGTATCTGAAGTTTCTATAATGGGCTACATTATGACATGTTTGTTAACTGTTCCTTTTCAGTTAAGCAAACACTTGTCTAGTACTCTTCTCTAAATATATGCTAAAGCTAAGATTCTTTTGCTTTAAATGTTTTTATTGATTACTGGAATCATGTTTATACCAATGCTTAATGGTTGCTTTATAAAAAAAAAACATGCTTCTTTTTTTCAAAAGCAGAATCCTATTTTAGTATCGTTATATGTTTTTACTTGAGCCGAGGGTCTGTTGCAAAATAACCTTTAGCTTCTTGAGATAGGGGTCGAGGCTACGTACACTCCACACTCATGAAACTCTACTTGTGAGATTGTATTGGATATATTGTTGTTGTTTGTTTTAGTGGCACAAGTGGTGTGTTTTAGTGTCTGATTTTTTTTTACTTGAGCTGAGGGTCTATCGAAAATAACCTCTAGCTTCTCGCGATAGGGTTTGAGGTTACATACACTCCACACTCATCAGACTCTAGTTGTGAGATTATAATGGATATATTATTGTTGTTTGTTGCTTGTTTTAGTGTCACAAGTGTGTGTTTTAGTGTCATGATTTGTTTTTATTTGAGCCGAGGGTCTATTGGAAATAACCTTTAGCTTTTCAAGATAGGGTTCAAGGTTACATACACTCCACACTCATCAAACCCCACTTGTAAGATTATGCTATATATATTGTTGTTGCTGCCCGTTTTAGTGTCACAAGTGTATGTTTTAGTATCTGATATGTTTTTACTTGAGTCGAGGGTTTATCAGAAATAACCTCTAACTTCTCTAGATAGGGTTCGAGGATGCGTACACTCCACACTCATCAGATGTGAGATTATACTGGATATGTTGATATCGTTGTTGCCTGTTTTAGTGTCACAAGCATATATAAGTTAAAGTTTGCTTTTTTCTCTTCTTTTTTATGATTCTAACCTATGTGGAGCTGCCTGTATAACGATCATCTGTTAATACTTACAGATGACTTTTTACGCAAATGGAGTATCAGTACTGATGCCCGGGGAAGAAGTCCCTACGTTCATCGCACATCCAGTACCTACGCCTGCTCCTCCAGAATGTACATCTCAGTCCTTTCATCATCAACACGATGTGTCTCCTTCGAGTCCTGCCTCGACTTCTACTAGCCATAGCCCCAGTTGACAACAAAATTAGAGATGAAATTGAAATTTATATATGTCACCATCACAAAATCTCTATGTGAAAGTAGTTAATTATTTGTTAGGAAATGTTCACTAATGGATGATGAAAAGTTAAGGGCTTTTTTACCTTAAGGAACTTGTCATTGTATTTACATATAGTGTAATGTGATTTGACTTTCTCTACGCGGAGCCAGGAGTTCATATATAAAGAAGTAAATATACGGAGAAACCAGAAGGATTAAACATCTATTTTATATAAACATGAAAAAGTAACTTTAAATTCAATCGAATATAGTGTTTTTTAAGAAGGAATTGCCATCAACATTTTACCTATTTTCAAGTGTCGATTTTCGTCTGTGTTGGCGTTGAGGCTCTATCTTCAAATTTGCCATGTAGGACGCTATGTAAGACGAATGCGTCTATTTATCTAAGTTTATATTAGTGTCTAGTTGTCCACACACAAAGTCAGATGTATAGAAGTCAATCGAGACTAAGTTATAGAGTATATTTATGTATCATGTTAACTTCTCTTCAGAGAGTTGATTCAATGGGAAAAAAAATCATATTTTATCGCACAAAATTCTCTAGTGTAATCCTAATTATTATTTTTTCAACGAATCGTGTGAGCACCCGCAACTGTCTTCTTACAAATTTTTTTCTCATACATAAATCCTGCGAAAAAAAAGGTTAAAAAATGACCAAATGAATGATAAGCAAAAAATACATAACAGAAAATTACAAAGAAATTAAAAAAAATTTCACCTAATGACTCTTAATTTAATTCAATAATAATTGTGCATTGTGTTATCAATGCACATTTTCCACTCTCCCAATTAGTGCTACAGATTTATTATTATCATTATCATTATTTTTTTTTTCATATATTTGTATATTTCTGTTGCATTTTTTGGGTTTGCTTTTGGGAGCATAGAGTTTTTGAATATTGAAAAAAAAAATGGCCGGCCGTTTCAATGAAAATCCTTTTGCAGAAGAAGCTGATGTGAATCCATTTGCGGTACATATATATTTATCCCCGATTTTTTTTGTTTTTTTCCTCGTAATTTCATCAATACATTGTTGTATACATGTATTGTTTGTTATGTTTTACTTGAGTTGAGGGTGTTATCAGAAATAGTTTCTCTATTTTTACAAAGGTATGAATCAGACTATGTATGAACCACCATCGTCAGACCAGACTTGTGGGATTACATTGGGTTCGTTGTTGTTGAATTTGATGGTTTTGATTTTGAGTTTAGAGGAAAGTGTTTTTCATGTTGGTGGTGTAGTTTTTTTTTTGTTTTTTTTTGTTTCCTCTTAGTTGCCTATTTTTTCTTGTTAAAACAATATAATTGCCTATGGAGAGAATATTGGGTTTGAAAATGTATAGGGTCTCGAGCCATGAAAATAAAAAAAAATCTTGATAGAGAGCATTTCTTCTTTAATGAGCCTTATACGGCTCAAAATTGGACTGGTTGGTGTCGCAAAGTGGGTACCTAACACAGCTTGGAAACTCGAAAAAAAATTTCGTTGAAAATTTGTACGTTCAATTTGAATAATATTAATGAATCCCTTGCATGTTCTACGTTTAGTATCATTCAAAAATGTTCTTAAGATTAGGAGCTCCTTTAGGTAAAGAGGAACCTTGGAGTAACGGGAAAGTTGTCCTCCCTTATGACCTCTAGGTTACTGGTTCGAGCAGTGAAATAAGTTATTGATGTTTCTTTACATATTAATGTATGATCAATTCTCTATTCTACACCAACTAATGCTTGCTTATGCATTATTTTGTTCAGAATGGAGGTTCTTCTCGTGGTAAGACAGTCGATATTCCTCTTGATAGTGCAAAGGTGAGACACATTAATTCAGTGTTGCACGGACTCTTCAAAAATATTACCACACAAGTGTTAGATCTTCCAAAAATATACTTTTTTTAGAAGATCTAACATGCCACACAGTGACATTTTTGAAGACTCCGAGCAATATAGGATTTGAAATTTGAACTCTGTATATTTTGCTTGCCATATTACTGCAAGACTACGATTTAACGATCCTTTTTAACTTACATAACAAAATTCAGGATTTGACAAAGAAAGAGAAGGAACTACAAGCTAAAGAGGCTGAGCTGAGAAGAAGAGAACAGGTAGGCTTGTGTAGCACTTTACGTGACTATGTTACTCCGACTCTTCAAAAATAATGACTTACATGTGTCAGATTCTCCAAAAGTAGTGCCTTTTTGGAGAATCCGACACTGGTCTGACAACATTTTTGGAGAGTCTGGAACATAGTTTGTCGTGATTTCAGGTTTTGCTTTTCCTTATCAACGATCCAAGTCAAGTTTCATCGACTGGCTCTTTTTGTGATGAATGTGAACTAATTTGTAATGATGAACATGATGATATGCCACAATTCCATTACAAATTTGTGATGGATATAATAATCCGTCACAAATTTGTAACAATTTTGTTCATTTTACACACTAATAAAAACTCCGTTTTCTTGGTTTCTTATAGGAAGTGAAAAGGAGAGAAGAGGCTTTAGCAGGAGGTATAATTTTCTCCATTGTACATTAATACGTCTTTGCGCGCTCTTGAATTAATAATCAAAGTTTTATTACCTTCTTCTCTTTGGCAGCTGGTATCGTTGTAGAGGATCGTAATTGGCCACCATGCCTCCCAATCATTCATCATGATATTGCTAACGAAATTCCAATCCATCTACAAAGGATGCAGTATGTTGCACTCACTACATTGTTAGGTCAGTTGATAGATTCCTCAATATGCCCCCTCACGTGCTGACTCGACTCTTTTTTCATCGAATCAAGCTTGTGAATATTTTTTTCTTTTTTGATAAATGCTGGTTGGTGAGACGCGAACTCAAGACCTCTGTCTGCTCTGATACCATGTTGAAAAAGATATTTGAATCAAGAGTATCTATAGTTTTGTTAGAATCAGACAATCATCTTCAACTTTGGATTTTGTGAATTGTAGGTTTGGCGGGTTGTGTTGTATGGAACATAATGGCAACTACCTCTGTTTGGATCAAAGGAGGAGGTTATTGCTAAACTAAATCTTACTATCTTTGTAATCCTTCATAGTTGATTTCTCAAATGATTGTAGTTATTATCTTAGAAAGTCGTCTTTATTCTCGATGCCAATTTTCTTCAATAAAGAAAGTGACTTTTTGAGATAATAGCTACTTTAGGGATATTGAGTGACCGACCATCTGAGAAATCAACTGCAATCCTTCGATATAAATTAACTTAACCTTTTTTTGTATCATTATAGACGTTGGCGCTTGGTTTTTCTCTATTCCCTACCTCTTAGGTGTTCCAGCAGCCTACTTTTTGTGGTATCGTCCTCTTTATCGTGCAATGAGGTACTACGTTGTTGTTGTTTTCTCGTAATTTCGTACTGTTCTTTCACCTGTCGAAAACTGTTTTCTGATATCCGTTCTGTTTTCAGGACTGATAGCGTGCTGAATTTTGGATGGTTTTTCCTTTGTTACGCGGTGAACACACATACTTCATCTTCTTTTCATTTCTTATAGAAGACAACTCTGAGTTGAGGTGTCTATATTCAAAGTTGGAGTTTTTACTTGTTAGCTGAGGTCAAGTTTGAACATCTGTTTATGTATTATGCCTTTTGTATCGTAGGTTCACATTGTATTCTGCGTCTTAGCTGCAATAGCACCTCCATTCGTCTTCACGCAACATTCCATGACGTAAGTGAAACCCATACTAGTCGATATTTGTCTTCTTCTTTTTTTTCAATAACCATGGTGTCGGAGTCAGCTTGTCTTTTCTATTTCATAAAATATAACTAACTCTTTTTCCACCTTCTTTGTTTCAACAGTGGTTTCCTGAATGCAATTAATCTTATAGGGTGGAATTCGATAATCGGGGTAAGTTTTATCTCGAATTTTCTATTTCATATAATCGTCTTCTCAACTTTGGGCATTCAGATTAATGCCAAATCGCGATAATCAAGAAACTCTAACCATGTTAGACTTGCAGATATTGTACTTCGTTGGTGCTGGATTCTTTGCTCTTGAATCAATGATCAGCTTATGGGTGATTCAGGTATAGTTTATTTTAGTATCATTCTTACCTACCGGTCGATCCAGGATTTAAACTTGATGTGTTCATTCAGTAAAGTTCTTAGTACTTAACACATTACCTACAAGTCAATTCAGGATTTAAACTTGATAAGTTTATTCAGCAAAGTTCTTAGTACTAAACACACTGTAGTTTTGATACAATGAGTCCAAAATTTGATGTTGGCTAAATAGGTAGGTACTGCGAAATCTTAGTAGCTTTGGTGAGGGTTCTATTCCCCACATTGTAGGCACTTAAAATTGATACTTACCGTCAGATACCTTAACTATCCTTGTGAACAAAATAGACACTTCTTATTGGTTGTGTACATAGGTAGACACATAAAGTTGATACTCACCGTAAGAAAGATACTTTAACTATCATAGTGAACAAAATAGACACTTTTAATTGGCTTTGTCTCGTGTAAATTCAGATCCGACAAATAACATGCTTAATATTGACTTGTTGTCAGGGGCGGAGCCAGGGGTTCAATCCAAACCCCCTTTAGCTATGCTATATATAATAGTTGTTAAACCCTAGAATAAACAAAACTCATAATTTTTTTTTAAAAATAGATGGAGTAGAAAGAAAAAGAAAACGAAAACTATTTTTCACCTACAAGTACATGTTTTACACCGAAAATAGTGCATATGTAAGCTCATAAGTGTGTTACTTAATGTCTTTCATGATCTCCGATATGCAGCAAGTGTTCTCGTATTTCCGAGGGAGTGGGAAAGCCGCGGAGATGAAGAAAGAGGCTGCAAGGCAAACGATTACTGCAGCACTATGAACAAACGAGTTTTGAACTTTTGACAGGGTGGTTGTATTCTTTCATTGTTTCTTCTCACACCTTTTTCGCTTTAGATGAGCTTTTTGTTGATTAATGTGGCCTTTGGCTATACTAGTGTTGTGTTGATCCTTAAAAATCACACAACTATTTTCTCACATGATTAATCTTAATTGGTACATTTCCCATATCTAGGAACAGAGTTATATGAACATAGAAAATCATCAAAGTTTGATTTGTTGTTTCTATAATTGTTACGCAATTAACTCGGTGTCAATCAAATGGACAGGGGCAGTGAGAATTGAACTTCACCTATTTCATAGCATGCAGATGAGGGTCATTGGGTTCACGTAAACTCATGTTTCTAGTGTTATATCAGTTTATCGACCAACGATATGAAATAATAGACTAGACTACCAACAATAAAAAGAACACCATTGATTGAAGAGTGAAAAAGGCAGAGAAGGAAAAAGGGAACACCAAATGAGAAATTACATTGCATTTAAACCAAAACAAAGTAGAAGAGCATCTTTCGTCTTCAAACGGCAACCTTGTATGCATTACAAAAGAGTATTAAACTGAATTTATATGCAAAAAAGAAAGAAAAGATTTTGGTGGATAAACAAGTATACTGAAATGAATTCTCTTCCACGGTCTTGCTTACGATATAATACCTAGCAGCACATGTACCGGCAAACCATCGTGCTACGATACAGAAAGGACATGTAGCAAATTGCGTCTCACAGAACATCAGGATGAACATCTGGTAATTACTTCAAATCTCTGACCTCATTTGCCACTGCGTAGCAAATTCCATTAGATGCACAAATATCTTGCAAGCCATGCAAAATAATCGTCAACAAGAATTTTTTTTAGCTCCTCTGTAACCAACTCCAACAGTTATGTATCTTTATTTGACCATTTCACAAAGCCGAGCTCGGCCAGGATTAAGTAGTGATTCTGACATCACCCAACCCTGCAAGATGCAAAATGATCACTAACCTGCATAACTAAATAAAAGGAGCAGCTTCTTGCAAGTATGCCGGAATCAAACTAGTAAGGCAGACAAACACCAAATTTACGACTATCATTCTCATTGTGTAAATTCCATCAATATTTTGCAATGTGAATATTAAAAAGTCACAGCTCCTAAAAGATAATTACAAACCCAATGGGGATAATCTGTTGGTAGCCAACAGACCTCATGTGAAGAGAGAATATGTAAGATCATTACCCCGAATGACCACTTAAAATTAATCCAACCAGAAAAATACGTGTAGCATTCAACCCAACCATATGTCTGTTCCAGTTAGCTAGATAACCATACATAACCCACCCCTCAAGAAACCAGTTCAATCATGATACAAGTTGATCTAGGGTCCAGCCCTAACATTGTCAAGACGCTAACAACTTTATACAAGGAAAAACATTGTCATCTCGCTTTCTTAAGAAAAACATTCACTTGCAGCAATACCAAAGAAAGAAATCCTAAATAAGTGATTCTCGTTACATATTTTCTGGTGTTTGGTAAAACAATAGAAGTCCCAAGAGAATTTATATATATACATTAGACAAGACTATGACGGTATATACATTAGACAAGACTATGACGGTGGAGGTGAGGTGTGGGGGGGAGGTGGAGAAGCAGGAACTAAAGGACTGAGATTGAAGACTAAGAAATTCTGATGTCTTTCATCTTAGCCTCCTGATACTCAACTGTGTAAGCGTTTTTTCTTCAAGTGTAATTATATGTGATTATAGGTAATAACAAACAGAAGGTTCAGCTGCATTCAGCAGTAACATATCATCTCTATGTTTCAATTCGTTTAAAATTTAGAAAGAAAATGGATGTATCAGAAACAATATCATGAAGTGGCGAATTTCGCTTCACCTGTTCTTTAGCTTTGCTCTTGAAAGGCAGATATAAAGCAGAGACCATTTTGTAAGATTCTACTACATGAGCTTGAAGATCAGTAGTTGATAGCAAGGATGCTGAAAGTTCATCTTCATGTTGTTTCCTGGAGGAAGTCAGTTTGTTGGTGGATGAACGAATGATGTGCAGAAGCACATGGCCCTGTATTTTAAAGTTAATTAGGTATGGTAAATTAAGAGTTTCACATTCATCACATGGGTAAGTAAGATGTCTTACATGAAATGCTGCTTTCAGTACATCATCAGACTTTGCTTGATCCTTGAGCAACACATAAATATTTCCTTTGGAAGGATTGTATGTGACTATATAATGCTCCTTCTGTTAATCAAGATTGACATGCAATTCACAAGCATGAATACAAGAAAATGGTCGAAGGAATATTTAGCCACATAACAAGCAAGGGGATGCAAGTGTGCTATGTGCATGAGAGCTTCCCTGGACATCCATCCTTCCTAGAAAACATACCTCAAAGATGGGCTTGACAGCAAGATATGAGTTTGGATCTTGGAAAGCTTCTTTAAATCTGGGTCCTGTAAGCATTTAGTTTAAATCTACAATGAATACGTCTGGTGAATTTATGATTAGGTGAAAAGGCGTATTTTCCTTGTAATTACCAAGAACAATAGGCCTGTGCTTTTTCCAGGGAAAACTAAATATGTTTTCCCTTGAATTTCCATCCTGCAGTGTCGGAACTCTCCCTGAAAAGCACGCAGCACCATAAGACATCAACTTGGAGAAAAAAGATATATGAATGTTAATTTATCTTCCCTTTCCGGTTTTGCTTTACTTGTAGTAAATTTTCACATTTTTGGATAAGTCCAAGTAAATTCTCCAGGAAATCAAAATGGAAAAGAAAAGGTATAAGAGGAGAAAACACACAATTTCGCTAGATTTGAGTTAAGAAAATGTTGGAATGTCCTATTTTCACCACAAATTTGCAAGATGAACCATACAGTTGTGATGACAGTTGGTTAACAGCAAATGAAAGGAGGTTCAATCATAATAGAAAAAGAGGACTGGAGGAGGGAGAGGAAGACTGTTCCAAACCTGTCCTTAGGAAAGATTCTACTGCTACTGTGAATCTTGCACGGTTCAGGGTGTGCAGCACAACAGATTTCACCTAAGACGTACAAAAGCAATAAGACACTTGAATCAATTGGGAAAAAAAGGAAAGGAATCAGACAAGTATGTTAAAAAGGTGCACAGCTATAAATTAATTCACACTATTAAACCTCTCGGTAAGAGCTGAAGACATATCCAAATGAGAGGAAGGCAAATGTCTTGACCAAGGATGGATTCCTTTTGGAAATCAAGATACTTAATCCTGTCCCGAGCTTCATAAGAAACAATTCACATAAGTTATTCCAGCTCAAACACATTAGTAATATAATGCATAATAGAAACAACTCAACAGATAAATTTAAACTCCTATTCAAGTAGGAAATAAGCCTTTCAATTCCACGGAAAGAAAAAAGAGAACATTTTATCGATCATCAAACTTGTCTTTGTTATTCTTTTGTTTTTTTAAGAGTCTTCTGGTTTTCTCATAATTCTTGCGTCCCTCTTGTAGGTTCTTTTATCCTTTGTTTTCTTTTTTTAATCATAGAGAACTCTTACATAGTCTCGTTACCACATACTGATATGCTTGGGAGAGAAGTGCACCTTATTAACAATAGACCCTTCGAAATCAAACGATTGTAAAATTGGTGTTTCAATGAGAATATATTTTAGATTCTGAATTGAGAAAAATCAAGGCCCAGACGCTGAAATTTTATTGATTACATTGATTGAGAAAGAAGTCCAATATTACAAAACAACACAAAATATGTCATATAGCTTATTTGCAATGAAAAGATAAAGAGTTTAAAGGATAAAAGGGGAAACATAGTCTACAGGAATCTAACTAGAATAGCATAAGTCATCAAAAATCAGCTTGAAGATACTTCTCCTATAACTAAAAAATAGCAGTACAACGAATTTTATTACTGTAAATATTACCACATTATTGTACAAGTTTACACACATGTAACATGTGTCACTATTTTGATTTGTGTCCTTTAACCAAATTCTTCAATTTCCGATGATTAAGTGGAATGGAAGTACAGTAGCCCCAACAAATAGTAATTCATACTAAATAGTGAAACCGTACTTAACATCTCTGATACTCGTTCAATTATTTGTTTATATCCGCAGTTCTTGCACTGAAAATTGGTTTGACTCAACCCTGGCCCATTACTTTGCCACATAAATATGAGCAGATTGGTTTATGCCCATTTTCCATTCAACCCTTTTTTAACCCGCCCGAATTTAACCCAACCCACCCATTTGCCACCATTATGTGTAATAATGAGGCTGAACTTCACATTGCATCAAATCCAATGTTTCATTGGAGGACCAAACACATAAAAAATTGATTGTCATTTTGTCAAAGAAAAGGTACCCGCAAGAGACACTATCACAAAGTTGTCACAAAGTTCTCACGGTCAAATGATCAGCTTGCAGATATATTTACTAAGTCATTCATCAATCCCAGAATCATATCATATCATATAATAATAATAATAATATATAACTAAAAGTGGGAAGCAACAAAGTTAAAAGTTGGATTACCATTTTACCCCTATATTAAATTAAATTTTATAAAATATTTTTAATTAATTAAATATTATTATTATTATGATGATGATGATGATGTCCCTTTACATTCTTTTCACTCCCACCATCTCAATTAAATAACAATAAATATTCAAGTTAGTCCTTTTACTTTCCGTATAAATTGTTAATAGTCCTGTTCACTTCTTAAATCAACGTAGGAGCTAGCATAAGCAGTAAGAAAACAAAAAGGGTTTAATTGAATTGTTGTCAGTGCATATTAAGTATTTTAATTTGATAATATCAATATATTTAATGAAATCATTTACATTTAATTTGTAAGAAACGGAGGAGTGTTTCACCTCCGAGTAATTATTACATACACTGATGTTAAGCAAATTGCTAAGCAAGAAAGCTGGTAAGATGATGAGAAGGTCAGTTATGAGCAAGAAAGCTGTGGAATGGATATGTTCTTGCTAGAGAGAGGCCTCCAAGGAACAAAAGATGGGGAGGAGAAGATGGAAGCTAACAGAAAGTGATGCAGTGCTCTTCTGTGCTAAGAAGCACAATGAATATGGGAACTTCATAA
>JAABOM020000002.1:3060299-3078247 GCA_011800125.2 Solanum clarkiae
TTGGGAGGGGAAGATTTTGGAGATTGGTTCTTATTCTATAACTTGTAATTTTGAGTCACAAACAAATGATTTTAGTTGCCATATTTCAGGAGTGTATGCTCCAAATTGCTACAAGGAAAGGAGGATGGTGTGGGAAGAACTGGGCTCCATAAGGGGACTAATGGAGAGACCTTGGGCAAGTGTGTGGGGATTTCAATGTGTCTAGGTACATCTCTGAGAAAAAAAATTGCAACAAAAGAACAAAAGGCATGAGGGAGTTCTCTGATTTCATAGAGGACATGGAACTAGCAGATTTGCAACTGGAAGCCGTCAGATTCACATGGTTCAAGGGAGATCAACAGGAAGAAGCTTCTAGAATTGACAGAGTACTGATATCCAAAGAGTGGGATGATAGCTTCAACAATCTGAAACAAATTCCCTTGCAAAGAGTGAGATCTAACCACATTCCTATAGCTTTAATTGGAGGCAACTGGGAGAAGAAGAAAAGCTATTTCAAGCTTGAAAATTGGTGGCTACAATCAGAAGGTTTTGTGGATAGAGTCAGAGAGTGCTGGACTTCCTTCAATTACTCAGTTTGACTTGACTATGTGTTGGCATGCAAACTCAAAGCTCTAAAACTCAAACGTAAGGATTGGGAGCAAGAGGAAGGGGGAAATCTGGGCATTCAAAGAAAGAGACTTCTGGAAAAATTAGAAGTACTGAACTCAAGCAGAGAAAGTAGAATTTTCACTGAGGAGGAAACAGCAGCTAAAGCAACAATTCTTTTTTAATTAGAGGAGTTGGAAAAGAAAGAGGAGGTGTCATGTAGACAGAAATCAAGAGTGCTATGGCTGAAAGAGGGTGATAAAAACACCAAATACTTCCACAAAATAGCAAATGCTCACAGGAGATATAATAAATAGATGAGGTCAAAATACAAGGAGAGGTCACACAAGATCAAAATACAATTGAAAGGGAGGTTGCAGCTTATTATGAGAACCTTTATAGAGAAACACATCAATGGAGGCCTTCATATCAGAGTAACCAATGCCCAAGGCTTACTAAAGAGGAGTACATGTCCCTGCAAGGTAGGTTTGAGGAGAAGGAAGTATTAAATTGCCTTAAGCAGTGTGCAACTGATAAGGCTCCTGGTCCAAATGGTTTCACAATGGGTTTTTTCATCAAGTGCTGGGATGTAGTGAAGAAAGACATCATGGATACATTCCAGAACTTGTATGACCAAGAAGTTTTTGAGAAGAGTTTCAATGCCACCTTCATTGCTTTAATTCCAAAGAAGAAAAGTGTCAAGGAACTGAGAGATTACAGACCCATCAGTCTTATAGGCAGCATCTATAAGATAATTTCAAAAGTTCTCACAGAAAGGTTGAAAAGTGTTATGGATAAGCCGGTAGATTCCCAGCAAATGGCATTTATAAAAGGCAGACAAATCACGGACGCAGTGTTGATTGCGAATGAAGTTGTAGACTCTAGAATCAAGCAGAAGGATCCAGGTATTGTTTGCAAGTTGGACATAGAAAAAGCATATGACCATGTGAATTGGAGATACCTGCTGAAGGTGTTAGAGATGATGGGATTTGGTCAAAAATGGTTGAACTGGATAAGTTACTGCATATCTACTTTCAGTTTCTCTGTTCTGGTCAATGGTTCCCCTGCAGGCTTCTTCAAGTCTCAAAGAGGCTCAGGAAGGGGGATCCACTCTCCCTTTTTCTGTTCTTATTAGCTATGGAAGGGCTCAACAACATCATCAAGACAACTAACATAAGAGGGTGGCTAAAAGGATTTGAGGTGGCCAGAGTCGGTACAGGAAGCCTGGAAGTGACACATCTCCAATATGCAGATGATACATTATTTTTTGTGGTGGTACTCTACCCTCCATTTACTTGGGTATGCCATTGGGAGCAAATTGCAATTCCTTAGAAATTTGGAATGGTGTGATAGAGAAGTGTGGGAAAAAATTGGCCAGGTGGAAAACTCAGTATCTATCTGGGGGGATTGACCTTTATTAATTCTGTTCTTGATGCTCTCCCAACATATATGCTATCTCTGTTTCCCATCCCAGCAGGGATCACAAGAAGATTGGACAACTTAAGAAGGAAATTTTTATGGCAAGGAAATAAAGAGAACAAAGGGTTCCACCTAGTTAAATGGAAGGCAGTCACTACTGGAAAGAAGAATGGACGCCTGGGCATAAAAAATATGAAGATGCATAGCAAAGCACTCAGGATGAAATGGTTGTGGAAATATGCAAATGGAAATCAGTCACTATGGACAAGAGTGATAGGGGCCAAGTATGAAGGGGAAGATTGCTGGATGACCAAGGCTGTGGGGACCAGTTTATGGAGATCAATTAGAGCTCTTTGGGAGGAAGTTAAACTTAAAACCAAAAAGAAAGTGGGAAATGGGGTAAAGATCAAATTTTGGAAACATGAATGGCATGAGAAAGGCAACCTGGAGACCCTGTTTCCTGATGTCTACAACCTAGCTCAGTTTCAACATATGACCAGGGTAATGTTATGAAAAGGGGGATAATCTTATGCTCTAGATGTTTCCTATATGGGGAAACTCTAGAAACAGTAAACCATCTATTTCTACATTGTAGATACACACAGCAAATATGGAGGACTTTCTTGAGCCTCAAAGGCATATCCTGGACTATGCCTAGGAGGGTAATTGAGGCCTTATACAGCTGGGAGGAGACAGGTGTTCTTGCAAAAGACAGAAAAAAATGGAGAATTATCCCTGCTTCAATTTGGTGGGCAATCTGGAGAGGGGAATTCTAGATGTTTTGAAGGCATAGAACATAGTGTGCAGGATGTTAAACTAAACTGCATTTTGTTGTTATGTTTTTGGTGGAATCAACTTTATTCTAATGATACTGTCTCTATAGTTGATGTCTCTATAGTTGATGTTTTAGACTCTCTTTAGACATAGAGCAGTGGATTTTGGAGCACGTTTGTATATAAGGTTTGAGTACAACCTATGTACTCTCTAATATAATACAAAGTTACCAAGTTCAAAAAAAAAAATTGCTAAGCAACCAGTCCTTTCACATTTTTGATATTTAATTTTCACATTTAAGTAGCTCTATTCATTAAGCAACCAGTCCTTTCACATTTCTGATATTTAAGCCTTTTCACATTTAAGTAGCTCTATTCATTTTGTAGGTTGAGCTTCCATTACTAATAACAATTAATATATGCAACAGTTGCACATTTTCAATGCACTATTTAAAGGTGCATATTAGAAATGTCAATTCATTGTATCCTTTTCTTTTTCCTTTCAGAAATAGAAATTTTCTATATCATTATGTATTTTGCCCAGTATCATTTTTTTACACATATTCTTTGTTTGTGCTTATGGATTATAATCATTTTCACAATACAATCTTCACAACCTATTATTCATTAGTTCATTTTCTATTCTCCATCATTTTCAGTTTCAGGTACTTAATGAAGTATAATAATTGATAACTTCTTACCATATATTTAGGTTAGCGTTGCTATACTAATATTTCCCATACATGATATTGTATTTTTCTTTCTATGTGTTGCAATGATTAATATACATTATCTCCTTTCTACTTTCTTTATTTTTTATTGTTCACGTGTTTGATGCAAAGCAAGTTTTATATGATTATTGTGCACTTGGGTTGGTAATGATGGTACTCTATATATAGGCATCAAAGTTTAGTGGTTATTTTTCATTATTAATTAGTTAATCTAATGCGGTAAATTATTTTATATATATATATATATATACGAGTTTACGAGTTGTTACTTTTTTATATATTTTGATTTTGATTTTATTATGCAAGGAAAGTTAAATACTATATCTGTCATTTAAATTTATCTCTTACAATATAAAATTTGTAGTATATAGTTTGGAATAAACATGCAACGCATGTTCCTGGAGACTAGTAAGTTATATATGTAGCAAACTTAATGCATATGAAAAGTATGCAATGGCATAAGGGAAAGCGTTGGTATTCATATGAATATTAGATATCATTGACATACTAAAACAACAACATACCCAGTGAAATCCCACAAGTGGGGTCTAGGGAAAGTAGAGTGTACGCAGACCTTACCACTACCTCATGGAAATAAAGAGGGTGTTGCTGAAAGACCCAATCATTGATATACTATGTAGCTTTAATTTACTCTGTTGTAACAATATTGTAACTATGTATTGATTTTTTTTTCTTTTTAACATTTATAATAATTTAGACTCCAATAGCTTAAGGAAATAATCAAGCAGTGATCTCTTCCTTCTCATTTTCTTCACAAGTCACTTTCACCAATAAGCAAGTGAACGGTTTCAGTGAAATTCTTTGAAACAATATGAAGATAAAACTTAACAGAAGATCACAAAGTCAATTGCAGCTTCCTTACTACGTAAAACTTAACTGGCCATCGCAAAATGTGGCCTTTGTTTCAGATTGTCTTCCATGCAACACCATCACTTTAAAAAAACCAGCACAATGGCCATAATGTGTGGTGATTTCCTCTTCTGCCACTTTTTCCTTTCAAAAGAAGGAAATAAAAGAACTGCTACTTCTTGTGACAATGACATTTATAACATTAATGCAATCTACAGTATATTACACTATTGTGACCAGAGCAGGATTAAAATTTGTTTTAAGAAGTGGTCTCAAGAGGCCATGCAATTGAAATCAAAATACCCCATATTGCCAATTCAATATACTTGTTAAACATAGGATCTGATGCAATGTGAAGTTGGGGATGTTCTGTGCTCTAGGTTACCCTTTTTCTGTTAAGATCAAATCAATATCTTTTTTTTTTTTTTTGATAACAAGGGGAACCCGCATTAATCAGAAAGATGAGAAAAACTTACTAAATCGGCAAGATTGCCAACACATTCCCCCTTAGCTGTCACATCCCCAATATTTTCCCCTTTAGCTAAGGCCTTATATATAGGAGTACGAGTTGAAGTAGAAGTGACGGCACCTACATTCTGCAAGCAATTCAAAATGAACCTTTGAGGGCTTAGCTAACTATATGTGCATGCAAAAGCGCAAAATAAGGAAAAGAGGACAGTGACAAACCTTTGCGACATTTGCAGCACAGGCTAAAGGAAGAAAAAACTGTGGTACAACAGCAGTTGCCAGCTCAACACCAGCTCCCAACTCCATCAGAAGATCACCAGCGAACCTTAGCTGAAGGCATCATAAGGAAACAAGAATTATAAGGAAAATGAACTAGTTTAACAAAATTACAAGTTAAAGCTCAACCCTTACCCACCATAGCCCAACCAAAAAAAAAAACAAAATATAAACAAAGAAAAACACAACAAACCAAAAGAAAATTAGAGAGGAAACAATGGAGACTACCTGTTTTAGATCATAATCAAATTTCTTTCCCTGCCGTGCATAAAGCATCTTCCCCACGCGCCCAGCACCATCCTGAAAATTGCATATACCCTCCAGTTTGTATTCATGGAACATGAAAGGAGCTGTTTCTAGAATCCATTTTGAGCTCTCAGAATATCATAAAATACACGTTAACAGTTCAAAAATGAGGATACTCTGTCCTTGCCATATCCAAGGCTGAGAAATCAGAAGCAATAGAACAGTCCTGAACATAGATCTTGAACATTCTAGACTTCCATGAAGGCATACAAACCCCCCCCCCCCCACACACACACACACACTCTGTCTTATCACAATTTCCAAGAAGGATCTGGTTCAGGTTATGAAGTTTTCCTGGAAAATAGCTCCACATGATTGAATGGGCGTTCCTGATTCTCAGTAAGAAAAAATTAGAGAAAGCATCTTCTTTTTGGGTCATAGGGATTCTTGATAATATTTCATCTCATGTGGTGACGAAGGGCAGAGCGAACGACGTAATCTAGAGATATCGGAAAAACTTATGAAATTATAGGACCGTAAAAGGGATTAGTAAAATAGAGTACTGGATGTTGGGAGAAACGGAAAGAAAATTGCTGAATAGTGCGAACAACTTCATCTAAAGTAAAGTTAGACTGCAACATCCTCCACCACATGTAGGCCTATAGTTTTAGGCCAAGCATGTGACAATTTTTTTGTAGATGGGTAATGACTCAAACCCAAAACCATGTCAGCTCATGCAACATTGTCAAATTGTGTGAACCAACTCATCTAAAAGCTCAAGAGGGAACAAATTAGCTTATTTTAAGTCTGTAACAAAAATAATCTTTGGGCAAATGCTGGATTATGTTAGCATGTAAATAACTCAAATAAACATGTATCAGATATGCAGAATCAAATGCCAAACCAACAACCTAATGTCACTAAACTTGTTCTAATTTTTTGTACAACATTTTCCACATCCTTATATCAAGTCCTAACTCTAGGTAAAATGTCAAGAGAAAGCATGCAGACAATGTTGAAGACTCCATCTGTACCTTGAGAATCCAGTTAATGGCTACAGCACCAGGGGTAGTTCTATGCTTGGAGACTCCTACTGAATTTAATAGTGTTTGTGTCGTGAAAACGCCCATCGCACCACCAAAGAAGTGCTACAAGTGGTAATCAAGAGGTAGTTGGTCAATAACCACAACGACATGTTACAAAACATTAGCCAAAAGAGCAATCAAGACAGCATTTATTTTGTAGGAGTATACCTTTAGTGCCCTCCATGTCATGTATGGTACATAAGAAGGTGTAACGCTGTCAGGAAAACCTTCTGGAACCACGTAGGATCTTATGAAGGCCATGAATTCCTGCACCATATGTAGGATAAGAAAATAGAAAAATACATTCTAAAAAGAGAATTCCTTGTCTATTAAGATTCATGCACAATGTCTTACTCACACAACCACAAATTGTAACCATAAAAATTTGTGCACAATGTCATACTCATACGACCATCTTACAACATACTAACAGGCATTCCTCATAGACACATACTTAAGTAGCTTATAGAAACTATAAAACAAGAGATAATTTTCTGTTAATTCATATTAGATAAAACCCTTTCCACTTGGCTAAAAATATACTTAATGTTGGAATTTCAGTACTAGTTTGATTTTTAGCTTACTCAGTAGTTCTCAACTTGATTCCTTAAAGTAAATTGAGAATTTTTTCAACTTATCTCTCCGACTATTTAAATTTTTATAAATAAAAAGTATATTCTTCACCGGAAATTTGAAACTAATAGCAACCTATGCAGTAAATGTCGATAAATACATATCATGTAATATAGTTTTTGGTTATTGATGTGAATGCCACGGTACTGTAATCTTCCTCATTTAAGAATGTTAAAAAGTCTCATTTTCCTTTTTACTTCTAAAAAAATTCCACATGCCATGATGAGGTAGAGATGCTTCTACCTTATTGAATAGGTACACCAGACACCGGTTAATGTGGATTGTTGTACAGAAGCTGGTTCTCCTTCTCTGAAGGATTAGTCAAGGTGCAGAAAGCTAGTGCACACACCACCATCATCTTAAGAAATAAAGTCATATTGTTTATGCAACTAATCCCTCCGTTTCAATTTGTTTGTCTTACTCTCCAAAAAAAATGTATCTTTCCTTTCTTTTGTCAAACTCTTTAATTTGAACTTCCAATGTGTCATATCCGTAAGACTAAAATACATTTTGGTACATTCTATACATCTTTAGTTTAAAATCACAAAATTCAAAAAGTGTTACTTTCTTAAACTGTATGTCAAAGTCAAAATATTGTTTATGCAACTACTACTAGTCTTTTCTTAAAAAAAAGTATATATATAAGAATTGCTAATATGAACATCTATAGAAAGCACAGATTATCTCCAATTTTACTACGGATACTAAAAGAAATCAATCACATCATTCCAAAAAAGGAAAAATCAAAACTCGCCATGGCAAGCAAAATGAAACAAACCTCAAGAGGAGCTTGTGGAGTTTGCAAACTAACAGCACGAATTGCGTTCTTCTTCTTCTTCATGTTCAACTTGAATAGGTCTGAACCAACAGTCTCATCATCAGCGAAATACTTCCATCTACGACCGTCGATCTCCTCACAACAAAGCAATCTCAAGCTGGAATCAACAAATTGCCGATCAACAACTCCGAAACTAACATTTTCCGGTGCTACAGGAACCGATGCCGGGAGAGAAGGAGGAGCAGAGGCCAGATCAGCACTAATCCGGAGGGTTTCACGTACGAGCAATTGAGCATCGTGAGACGACGTCGTTACTGTTAGCGTCTGCGAAGAAGAAGAAGTTGGAGAAGGTTTGAGCTTCATTGCGATACCGGTTATGGAAGAATCTCAAAGACGATGAGAGGTTTTTATGAGGAATTTTTGGAGCTTTGGTAATGTCGATAGCGGAGGTTATTAGAGCAAAAAAGTGATGGGACCACGTGGAATTTTATTTGTACCATATTGTATTAGCGTATTTTTATAAATAAATTATATTTGTACCATATTGTATCAAGTAGTTGCATATTGATGTATCTGTTTCAATTGCTTCATAATATTTTTTTTTTAGCTTCTTTAATTACAATTTACAATAATTTTTGAAATATAGATAAAAAAAATATTGATGTTACATAAATCGAGATTAAAAAATAATTGATATTGCAATCTCCAGTGAGCCAACAAAAAATAATTTGTTGGCTCTTTAATTTAATCTTTCCAAGGTCGTTGTGTATTGACATATCTGCTTCATAATATTTCATTAGTTGTATCAATTATAGTTTTACGATATCTTCTAACATATATAGGAAAAAGCTATAGACGTCGCATAAATCGAGATTAAAAAATAATTTATAGTGCGGCTTTCGATGAGCCAACAAAAATAATTTGTGAGCTTTTTAATTTAATCTTTTCAAAGCAGTTGTACATCGACGCATCTGCTTCAACGACTTTATAATATTTCTTTAACTGCCTCAATTATAATTTTACAATATCTTAAAATATATATAGAAAAAACTATCGATATTCTATAAATCGAGATTAAAAAATAATTTATATTGGGCATGTGCTAGCACGGGCCTTCACCACTAATATATATATAAGTAGATATATTACTACTTATTATAAAAGGAATAAGTATACACGTCTCCGTCAACGTGTGTGCTTTCTCATAAATATATTAAACTTCCAGGGCAACGTGTGTGGTTTTAGTCTGAGATACAAGGCTGAAAGTTCTAGGTTCAAACCCCAGCTCGAACATGCTATTTTCACATAGGAACATAATCAAGTAAATCCCTTAAACTCAAACAAACTACACATTTGGTTTAATGGTTGCAGCATGTATCATGACATGATGGACGTCTGGGGTTGAAACCCCATCTACAATTTTTATTTTTCTTGATTTTTGCATACCAATAGAATCGGCCCCTAATCAACAAAATATTGAGCAAACACATTTCAATATACAAAAATCACACATTACACTTCACTCAACCACAAGAACATTCTGAAGCACCAAAACCAAAGTTCAAAAAAGAAATTAAGAGAATCTAAGGTTTCATCATACAGCTAATAATCCATGCTATCTTCAAAAGTCGAGAAATCAAGGACCGTCCAAAACCCCCAAAAACACACACAAAATGTCTACAATCATACACAAAAGATCATCAAAATCAACAAAGCAATCAAATAAAGACATACCCCAATTTTGACGTGCTTCTTCAATTATTTAATTATATTTCTCCAATTGCTGTAACTTGATTTTATGATACTATCAAAATATTTTGAGGATCTTGATGTCCCTGTTTCATCTCCTCTTTCATTATACGCGGTTCAATCAAAATATCCTTTTTCATTATACGCGGTTCAATCAAAATATTTTGTGGACTTTGAGTATTTCTTTTAGCTGCTCTAACTTAATTTTATCATCATATAAATCGACATCAGAAAATAATAATTAAAAAAAAATATTTAGATATTTTTTTTCTTTTTGACTAAATTGAACTTGTTTTTCCTTTTAATTTTTTTTGACTAATTTTCTTTTACACTAATCTATTTTAATTGAAAAATGATTCTTTGTGTAGGAATTTTTCTTTATTAATTTATATTTATGTTTAATATTATTAAAATAATAATTCTAAAAAAAAAGATAAAAAGATAATTTTATTTAAAGAGTAACAAAAAAATCAATAAACATTATTAAGGACCTTGACACAATATTAATCGATAATAAATGATGAATAAGTGTTGAGCGGACGGAATCTGAATCTTGGTAACTAGTGTTAAATACAATAGAACGGATAATAACAATGTGTAAAGAGGAAAAGTGGTGGGACATACACGAGGAGGGATGAGAGAGCTTTTATTTGTGGCGCACGTCGTTTGCACAGTTGTAGTCGGTTGTGTTATTTTTGGAACAAATAAAAAAGGTGGGACGGAATGACAATCAAGTTTGGCAGAGTAGGCATCAATATTGAAAAATTGAATTAATTCATTTTTTGATATGATGTTGATATTTTTTTTTTCTAGAAGTTTTAATTTATTAATTTGATGTTCGGTATAGGGATCCTTAAATTTTAGTGTATTGAAAAAAGAAATTTTTATTTTTCATAGAGTTGGTATAAATATTGAAAAATAAAAAATTGAATTGAATCAAATTAATTTATTTTTCGATGTATAAGGGTTCCTAAACTTTAGTGCATCCAAAAAGGAAACTTTTATTTTGGGTAGAGTAGGCATAACTATTGAAAAATCAAAATATTGAATTGAATTAAATTAAATTAATTCATTTTTTAATTTGATGTTGGTGTTCTTTTTTTAGAAGTTTAGTTCATTAATTCGATGTCCGTTATAGGGTCCCTAGACTTTAGTGCACCAAAGAAGGAAACTTTTATTAACAAAAAATTATATAAATATTTGACCAAAAAAATAAAATTTATATATAAAGTTATAACTAATTTATATATTAGAAATATTGTTTGAACTTTTAACCCTTCGTTAACAGACCTCTAGAAAGGTTTGAATATGCATGTCCCTTTAAATATTGAATATATGCATAAGTAATTTCAAATAAACTTTAATTGATGATTTCTTCGTGAATTTACAAAAATTTCATTATATTATGATGATTTAACCATGCACTCCTGGACAATTATTTATATATAATAGTCATAAATCAAAACTGAATTCTAAATATAAAGAAATTTTAATCCAAAAGTAAATCTTGAAATTTAAATAAATAAAAGATAAAATAATAAATTAAGAAAAATAGTGAAAAAATAATTTTATCTGAAGCAAAGTCTTTTAATGAAAGACAAAAAAGTTCAAACAATATTTCTAAAAGTTTTTCACACTTTAAATATAGTACAGATAGATAGATAGATAGATAGATATATGGTGTATATGGGCATTTCCTTAATCGAGTCAAGTAGTTAACTAGCAATTAAATCATTCATGAACAAATCAAAGTAGTATAAATTTACAATTTATATAATTAACTTGAAATATTATTTTCTAAACGGGAACCCAAACCTATTTTTGTCGACGTACGTGAATCCATTTTCATGCTTGTTTTCCTCGAGTGGTAAGTGGAAGTACTTGACAGAGATAAATCTGGTCTTTTAAGCATGCTGAGGAATCATTTGGTGTGAGGTTATAAGGTATAATAACACCATGATAAAAAGTAGGATCATTTTATCTTGCGTTTGATTGGAGGCATTAGGTAGTCATGAAATTATTATCTCGTTTAAATCCAGCTCTTCCCGGTGATCTTGTTCACTCTTTTTTCTTGCATCTGCTGCCGAATCTCAAGAGCATCAGCCCACCGGCCTACTGATCTGTACACATTTGCTAGAAGAACATAACTCAAATGATAATCAGGATTTAGTTCCATCATCTTCTTTGCAATTCGTTCCGCAACAGTAGGATTTGTACTGCTAGTGCAAGCACCAAGGAGGGTAGCCCAAAGGGAAGCATTGTTTCTGAACTCCGCGCCAAGAATCAAGCTTTCAGCTTCTTCGACCTCTCCAACCCGACCTAGAAGATCAACCATGCAACTATAATGCTCGATATGAGCTTTGATACCATATTCATTAATCATTGAGAGATAATACTTTCGCCCTTCATCAACCATACCGCTATGACTACAAGCAAAAAGAACCGCGACGAAGCTGATATAATCTGGCTTAACCCCCTCACTAACCATCTCCTCGAATACTGCAATAGCTTCTGCGCCTTTTCCATTCTGAGCGAACCCAGATATCATTGAGTTCCAGGTAACCGAGTTCCTAACCTTCATTTGGCGAAAAATCACAAAGGCATAATTATCGAAGCCACATTTTGCATAGAGATCAACTAGAGCTGATTCCACGATAACATCGCTCCAGCCACCTCTCCTCAAATACTGGCAGTGAACTTCCTTCCCTGACTTCAACGCTGCCAACCCTGCACAGGCACGAAGAACAGTCCCAAAGCTGTAAAGATCAACCTCCCCCATCGTCCTAAAGAGCCCAATAACAGCGTCAAACTCACCCTTTTGACAGTAGCCACCCATTAACGCACACCACGAAACAGA
Organism: Solanum clarkiae; assembly: GCA_011800125.2. Classification (NCBI taxonomy): domain Eukaryota; kingdom Viridiplantae; phylum Streptophyta; class Magnoliopsida; order Solanales; family Solanaceae; genus Solanum; species Solanum clarkiae. The sequence continues at coordinate 3,072,770 of JAABOM020000002.1, forward strand.
ATTCCTCTTATCCATTCGATCAAAAACACATTGAGACTCATCAACCCCCCCACATTTTGCATACATATCCAATAAACTACTATCGACAACCACGTTCCCACAAAGACCAGCAGTAACAATCTTACCATGAACTTCTCTACCTTGCCTCAACCTACCGGAATTACCTAATGCAGTCAACACACTTCCAAACGTAAACAAATCCGGGGCCAAACCATTCTTCCTATGCATTGTATAAAAGAACCCCAACGCCTCGTCGTGCAATTCGTTCCTCGTGAGAGCTGAAATAACCGAAGTCCAACAAACAGCATCTGGTTCAGGCAATTCATCAAACAGTTTAAGTGCATCCCCTGATGCATAATTCTTACCATACATATCAATTAACGCACTCACAATCACATTATTCTCTTCAAATCCACGGCTAATCACAACCCCATGAAATCCACTCCCCAATTTCAACTTCCCAATCTCAGAACAAGCTTTAATCACAGCAGACAAAGTGAACCCATTTGGCTCAAAACCCAAATCAATCATTTCCCCATATAATTTCAACGAAACCTCAGGTTTCCCAATACGAACATACCCCGTTATCATCGAAGACCAAGCGACAACATCCTTGTACACCATTCCATCAAAGAACCTTCGAGTTTCAAGAAAATTGGACCCCAATTTGAAGTAAAGCGCAAGTAAGCTGTTCCCAACAAAACGATCGGTTTCAAGTCCGGTTTTAATGACATGGGTATGGAATTGAACTCCATGATTGAATGAGTGAGATTTAGTACAGGTCTGTATCAATGTGGCATATAAAATTGGTTTTGAGGAGATTTTTTCTGTGTTCAGAAGCTTTATAGCTTGGGAGAGTAAACCTGACCTGCAAAGATGGATAATTTCTGATTCTTTAGAGGAATGATTTGGGAAGAAAGCAACAGAGCTGTAATGGCGATGGACAAATAATTTCAAGAACATTTGACACTAGCTGATGAAATTTTTTTCGAAATGTTGCTCCAATGGGCTTTTTATAAGATTGATACTAAAATATTTGAAACTTGATACAAAAAAGGAAAAAAATTTAAAGACATGCACAAATATTACGTTTTGGCTTTAAAATAGTCCTTAGATAAATTTTTGGCTAAAAAATACATGTATCCCTCTCTATTGGAAACAAGAAAAAAAATTAAAATACCCTTGAACTATCGAATGGAGCAAAAATATAATGGAGGGATATTTTTTAATCAAAATATAACGGAGGGGTATATCTTCTCTATTTCAAATAGTTAATGGGATATTTTTGACTCTTTTCCCTACAAAAAATATTAAAAATTGCATATCTTAAAATGTTGGTTATTAAAATTTATATAGTTTGATTCTTGAAAAGGGAACCATTAAAAATACGAATCGAGTGAATGCTATCGATTATCAAATAAAGTGCTTTAGAGATATGATCATAATATGCATGAGATTTTGGGGATGCTAATTTATTTTATTCAAATTATAAAGAGTTACGTTTACCTATGTTATTTATCCCAATAGGAAGGATGTAATGACGACAGAAGCTAAAAGTCACTTGACTAGAAGAAAAAGATCTGATGATTATACTACGGTAAGACGCACCATCCTCGGCTTTAACTCTTTATTTTCGACAAAGAAAATTCTCTCTACACTGAAGTAACTTTCAATCCGCTTGACTCGTAGCAAAATGGATTATAGAATAGGTTTTAGTTGACTTTCTCATATCCAAATTATTCCTTTGTTAATTTATTTATTGGTGCAACAAAATTCAAGATTGTCTAGGTAAAGTAGATGTAGTTGAACACAACATGATAATAAATCGATATTACTTGCACGAAATTTCTTATGCATCATTGTTTGTCATCAAACGAATCATATTGTCCGATTTCTAAATACATAATTATACATATTAATACAAGGATGATTACAATATATATGTATAAAATGAGGCAATTCATTAATATGATACAAGAGATATATTAATAAGAATATTCTTGTACTGGTTGAAGGAACACCGGACGATGAAAAACTTTTGGTGACTGAAGTTTGGAGGCACTCAGATTTTCTATGTAGTAATTACATTCTAAGTGGTTTGCAAGATGACTTGTACAATGTGTACAGTCACATGAAGACTTCCAAGAAACTCTGGGATGCTTCGGAAAAGAAGTACAAAACTGAAGATGCTGGAATGAAAAAGTTTATTGTGGCAAAATTCTTGGACTACAAGATGGCAGACAGTAAAGTTGTTGTTACCCAAGTTCAGGAGTTGCAGGTTATAAATCATAGTCTCCTTACAAAAGGTATAATTTTATTTAATACCTGGTTTGAACATATTAAATTTATTCTTAATACTCATAAAATCTTTGATGTAGGATTGATTGTGAACGATGCTTTTCAAGTGGTGATCATCATTGAGAAGTTACCCCCACTTTGAAAAGATTTCAGGAATTAATTAAAGTATAAATGCAAGGAGATGACTGTTGAAGTTTATTGTTAACTTGAGAATTGAAGAGGATAATAAGGTGGCAGAAAAGAGGTCACAAACAAGTTCAATAATAGTTGGGGCAAATATTGTTGAAGAAGTAACAAAGGTCAAAAGCAAAATGAAAGCTGATGGCACTACTGACAAATACAAAGCAAGGCTTGCTGTTAATGGATTTAGACAATGTAAAGGTCTTGACTATTTGGATACGTACTCACCGATAACAAGAATTATGTCAATGCGAACGTTAATTGCGTTAGCTGCATGTACGGTCTAGAAATTCATCAAATGAATGTCAAGACAGTCTTTTTAAATGAAAATTTGGAGGAAGAAATCTATATGGAACAACCAGAAGGGTTCATAGTTCCTAGAAATGAAAAGAAGGTGTGCAGACGTGTTAAGTCTTTGTATGAACTCAAACAAGCACCCAAATAATGACATGCAAAATTTGATTAAACGATGTTGTCAAATGGTTTCAAAATTAATGAGTGTGACAAATGTGTTTACATTAAGAACACTCCAAATAAAATTATCACTGTTTACTTGTATGTGTATGATATGTTAATAATGAGTAACAAAATTGCTAACATAAATGCTACTAAGCGTATGTTTGCTAGTAAGTTTGATATGAAAGACCTAGGAGTTGCTGACTTAATATTAGGAATTATGAATTAAGATTTACAAAACTCCTCAATGTCTAGCTTTGTCTCAATCTCATTATATCAAAATGGTACTAGAAACAATCAAGTACCTAAACTATAAAAGTGCAAGAACCCCAATTGATTTTACCTTGATCTGGCTAAGAAATAAAGGTGAAAGTCAGTCTCAATTGGATTATTTTAGAGTATTGAGAAGTTTGTTGTACATCATGAACTGTACGCGACCAGACATAGCTTGTGCTCTAAGTAAATTGAGTACGAGTAATCCTAATCAAATTCATTGGATGGCGATGAAACGAGTTTTGGAGTATTTAAAATATACTCAAAACTTTGCTTTGCATTATAGCAAGTATCCAGCAGTTGTTGAAGGATATAGTGATACAAACTGGATTACTGGGTCAACTAAGACTAAGTCCAGAAGTGGACATGTCTTTACTATTGGTGGAGGAGCAATATCATGAAAATCATCCAAACAAATACGTATAGCTCGATCTACAATGGAGGATGAGTTCATAGCCTTAGACAAGGCTGGTGAAAAAGCTAAATGGCTCCGAAATTTCTTATAGGACATTCCATTTTGGCCCAAACCAATGACTCCTATATGCATACATTGTGATAGTCAAGCGGCAATAGGAAGAGCTGGGAGTGTTATGTATAACTATAAGTCCCGTCACATACGACAAGGATATAATACCATTAGGCAACTACTCTCTAGTAGAATTAACTTAATTAACTATGTAAAGTCAAAGAATAATGTGTTGGATCCACTTACAAAAGGCCTAACTAGAGAGAGAGAGTTGAGAGGTCATCAAAGAGAATGAGACTATGGCGGAGAACAAATCACATGGCGGTAACTCTACCTAGAAGACTGGAGATCCCAAGATCTATGTTCAAAAAGATCAAACAAAGTCATTGATAACGGTTCAACATTATCAAAACTATGATAAAGTCCATTCTCATGATGAGACAATGTTTAGGAACAAGGATAAGGTAATATGACCTTTTAATGGTTTCTAAGTTTAATACATGGTATATCAAATAATGTGTCTATGGGATAACATATTTAGAAATCACCTATATAAGTGTAAAGTGTAAGTCGCTTCAAGGAAAATCCAGTAAGGCAGTTCTATATACACTTATCAATAAAGAAGTGTTCATGGATGAAATGAACAAAATAATGAGAACCAAGACTAGTTAAAGGGTTAGTTGTGTGACTTATGTTTTCTAGGTGTACAACAAAGATTAACGGTTCAAAGACATCATATCTATCGATTGACCGAGTATATCCGATATATGTTCACTATAGAAAGTTCAAAGGGAAACCTACTTATCCAAATGCAATTAATCCTTACTTACAAATCACACAAGTTTTTTCTTTCTGCATGTATCTTTTTTTTTAAAAAAAAAAAAGTTATTCCCATTCATGTGGGGGATTGTTGGGTTTTTAGGTTGAATGAAAATGAAGGGTTGTGACTTTTCTGAAAGGTCATAGCTTTTCCTAAGAGTGGTGACCTTTCTAAAAGATTATTCTTTTTTCAGACAGTTGTGACCTTTCTAATAAGTCACAATAAGCACCCTTTGTTGGCTATAAATAGAGAGATCTTCTCTCATTTTTTGATATAATATTTCCTTCATCTGCATACATTTCTTTCAAATAAAAATAGATTCTTAGTGTGATTTCGTTGCTGCTTTTTGAGTTCGCTGAAGTTATTGAAGTTTGAGGTATCGCTACTCCTTTAACAGGTACATATATTTTATCCTGGGAGGAAATAATCCACAACCTCGGGTACAATGAGGGGATTAAATTCCTTAAGGGTACACAGTGAATTTTGTGGATTAGGATACTTCTTCTTTTTCATCTTTTTGTTACTTCTAATTTACTGGTTTTAAACACTTGATTAGAATCTTTGTGATTATTGCTTTCACAAAGTTTTATTCTACAAAAATTTTGTTTTATAAAATATTTTTTTTCCTACAAAAGTCTTGTTTACTGCAAAAATTTTTGTTCTAAGTATTTTAGTAATACATAGTAAACAACAAAAATATTATAAGTTTTATATCTTAAAATGTTGGTTATTAAAATTTATATAGTTTGACTCTTGAAAATCAAATCATTAAAAATACAAATTGAGTGAATGTTATCGAACATCACATAAAGTGTGTTACGCCGAAAAATGACCGACTTTTAAAAAATAAAATTGAAAATTGTTCAAAAATCGAGAATCAACTTAAACTCAATTGATTTGAGCAAAATTAATTCTCGAAATTCGAAAAGACACAGAGTCGCCACCTAATTTTACGGATAATTAGGAAACCATTAAAATATTTTAA
>JAABOM020000002.1:3081988-3100096 GCA_011800125.2 Solanum clarkiae
TATCATTTGTTTATCTATTTTAAGGCATTCTAAAGGTAGAAACGTACAGTAAAGGCATAGTTACAGATTGGTTCTCCTGGGCCTTATCGGCAACGGGTGCCGGTCCGCCCTACGAGACTTCGGAGCGTGACAGTTGAACTTTTTAGAAGGTATTTTAGTGTCTACTATTCTTTCTTCTCTATCCATAAATTTGCTTTAATACTATAGAGTTTTAAGTTTGGTAAGTGAAAATTTGAAAAATCTTGAAAATTGTTTTCAAAATTGAAGAAAGGGCAAGTCAGTTTGATAAACTATCAAATATCTTTGTGCAAAGTTGGATTTGGCTAAATTTATTGAATGTTTGAGAAGCCTATATCAGAAAGGTGGATCTATGAGTGCTTATAAGCAGTCTATAACCTTCCAATTCATGATCTAATTTTGATAATTCAATGACTATTTAATATGCATATAATAATTTTACTTTATTAATTTATATTTTGAAAGAACACTATTAAGGATGGTATGGAATGGTTGATTATGTTGTTTAATGTTATTTTGAACATTGTTGGATGCTCGATGAATGGAGGAGTACAATAGTTTCATTGTACAAGAACAAAGACGATATTCAAAAAACTGTAATAATGATAGTGGTATTAAGTTGATAAGCCACATTATGAAAGTCTGGGAGAGAGTGATGAAGATGAAGGTGAGGAAATAATTGTTTATTTAAGAGAATAAGTTCAATTTCATGCCCAGGCGATCGACTACAGAAATAATTTATCGGAGATTGGTGGAGAAGTATAGGAAAAGAAAGAGGGACATTCATATGGTGTTTATATGATAAAGTTCCGAGGGATGTCCTCTGTAGGTGTTAGAGGCAAAATGTGTTCTAATAGTGTATATTAGGGTAATAAAGTATATGTATGATGGAACCAAAGAATATTGGGAGGAGACTAGGAGTATTTTCTTGTTAAGATGAGATCGCATCAAGGATTTGTATTCAACCCTTTTCTTTTGGCCATAGTGATGGATGAGCTGACACAATCTATTCAGTAGGAGGTTCCTTGGTATATGCTTTTTGCGGATGACATAGTTTTGATCAATAAGACTTAGAGTAAAGTTAAAATGAGATTGAAAATTTGGAGACATATTTTGGAGTTCAAGGGGTTCAAATTGAGCAGGATAAAAATAAAATATTTGGAGTGAAAATTTAGTGTCGTGAAAGACAAAGTGGACATCAAAGTAAGGCTTGTCACTCATCCCCTTTTCAAGAGCAAAAAAACTTTAAATATCTTGGGTGCATGTATTATTCAAAGTAGTGGTGATATTAATGATGATGTCACACATTGATAAAATGGAGCCTTGCCTCTAGAGTATTGTGTGATAAGAAAATATCACCTAAATTTAAAAGGTAAGTTTTACAAAATGATAGTTAGACTGTCTTTGCTATGTAAGGAGGAGTGCTAGTCAATCAAAAACTCGTATATTTAGAAAATGCAGGTTGCAGAGATGAGGATGTTGAGATAGATGTGTGAACATATGAGGTGTGATAAGATTAGGTATGAAATTATTCGGGGAAGAATGTATAGGTGACTTTTGTGACAAATAAGATGAGAGAAGCAAAACTGAGATGGTTTGGACATTGCCCAAGGAGGAGTATTGATATTTTTATTAGGAGATGCGAGAGTTTGGATTTAAGGTTTAGGTTGTGCGAGAGTTTGGATTATGCAAAATCTTGTACTAAATAGCTTGAAATACCTACAACTAAGGGTGTTAAATAGGTGGGTTGAATTGAAATTAGGATTGTTAAAATGGGTTGAAATAGAAATTGGACTGTGTTATGACTCGTTCAAATTTACTTTGGGTTCAAAGAGGATAAAATTTGGGTTAGATCATGACCTGTTCAATCTCGATAATTTAACATATTATAATTTACTTTTTATAACCACAATTTGAATTTTAACTCAAGAAAGTAAAATAAAAAGTTACAAATAGATAGATAAATTATAAAAAATATAAAATAGATTATAAAAAATATACATTACATCAATGCAAGTAAAGAGCTTTAGAACGTGCTACTGGAGATTAAATTGGGATCAATTGAAAATTATTGTAGGTTAAAGCTTGAATTGGTTGAGATTGAAACTAATTCAAATTATTTCGAGCCCAACCCATAAAATTTTGTACGAATTGTGCGAATTACCTATATTTGACCTCATTTTGACATTCTTGCCGCAACAAAATCAACTTTTTCCCTCCCACCAAACACACCATTAAATGAAACGGCAAAATTAGGTCACACTGAAAATTAGGTCACCTCATTTTGTCCCTCTTGTTAGGTTGAGTTGAATTAGGTGTTAGATTTATGTGTTGGTAGCGGCAATTTTCATTGTTATGGTCTTGCTTTGTTGACTCCTTTAATAAGTTTGTGGTGCGAGCACATTATTGGACTTGTACTCTCAAGGATGATCTTTGACTTGATTTCTTTTAATATCTTATTTTTTCATTCGTATTACTTGTTTTTATCTTTATCATTATCTTTAGTATAGTTATTTGTACTTTTTTTTATTTGTATGTTATATATTTATATTATTTATTTGTGGAGCTCAGTTAACGTATGCCTACTAAGTATCATTTATTGGATACTCATACTATATTTTTGTACCCTATAGATTCTAGTACGAGTTCTCACTATTGATTGAATTTCATGCAAAGTTGCTTTTGGCTTCGGAGACCATAGTAAGCTCTTGGCTTTCGAATTTATTGATCTCCATCTATTGTGGATAGTCTAGTCTTTATGTTGCATTTAGAGATGGCATACACTGAACTATGTTATATTTGCTAAAGTCATGCACCCCGATTTTGATTAGATGCTCAATGACCGACTAATATCAAGTTTTAGAAATGGATTTTTGTGCATTATATTTCTCTTTCTTCTATTATTGGTGCATTTTTGCTTTTATTGTCATTTTTCGTATCATGGCTTATAGTTGCAAGTTTGCAGTGTATGAGTAAAGCTTACCTACTGGTGGTAATTTATATTTTGAGATAATAAATTGGTAATCATAATTTATACTTGTTTTAATTATGTGAAATTAATAATTGATAATCAATCAACATATTTTATAAGTTTGTGAATTAGCAACTAAAATACTATAAAACATGTTACTAATTATGTTAATTTTAATATATCAACAATTTACGTCTTAACGAGCAAATAATCAACCTCTTATAATGTATTACTTACAACTTTTTTGAATAATTTTTATAGAGTGTCTTATAATACATGTATTATTTTGATTAATATAACATTTAAATAAAAGATATTTTTTTTCTTGTTAGTACATAGTGTTAGCTGTCAACAATCTGAAGAACAAAATATACAATTCAATAAAGAAAAATAGCGTACAAGGTACAATTAATTAAAAAAATTATTAAATAATAATCAAAAGACAAAATAAAAAAATAAGTAACAATGTGATTATACTGCCTTTGTTGAGATGCCATTGTATTACATTATACTAGTATATGAATTCGCGCGATGCACGAATAATATTAAAATATTATTCTTTTCGTTTCATTTTATGTGACACTCTTTGACTTGATTCAATGTTAAAAGAAAAAATAAGATTTTTGAAATTTGTGGTCTAAAATTATTCTTAGATATTTGTATGGTTAAGAATCATTTCATTAAGGGTAAAAGGAGAATTTGAAGGTTAAATTGTTTTTAATTAAGGTAAAGCGACATTAGAGTACCACATAAAATAGAACAGAATGAGTATATTTTATTATTTTAGATTTTATATTATCTTGTTCAAGCATGTTAAATCATATTACCTTAAAATAAAATATGTATCCAGTAATATTGTAAATTATATTTAAGGAAAAAAGGATCAAAAATATCCCCCAAGTATCGACTATTATTTCACTTAATCTCCACCATTAAAAAGGACTATTATTTCACTTAATCTCCACCATTAAAAAAATTTATTTATATCTCGCCGTTAACAAACTCACCAGATTTAGACGAAATCCCCAAATCTGCTCATTTAACCTTTTTTTTACTACCCAATCCAAACCCAACCCATCCTAAAATATATCAAATTAACATATAATCAGACCCAATTTAGCAAACCCAGAAACCATAATATTCCATGAACACAAATTCTTCTCAGTGTGCATCAAAGGGTTTATCACATTTGCAGTAAAAATCAAGAATCCAATTATAGCAATTGAATGTTTGTTCAGAAACAAAGAAGAGGAATATTTCTAGCAATTAAATGTAGCTGTTTGTCGCAAATATCAAAGCTCGAAGGGAATCAGATGTATCTGACAAATTCAACGAAGCCCTTCAAATTCTTTGCGAGCAAAGACGATTGAAAGATGTCATTCAACTGCTAGAACGTCCAGAAGTCCGTCTTTCAGCTACAGTGTATAGAAAAGACTGCAAATTTTAATTTGATTTTCTAGGATTCTTTCAGTTTCGTTTCTTCAATTTCGCCGATTATAGATTTCTTCTAAACTTTCGCTTTTACCTGATTTCGCTCTATGGGATTGTAAGTAGAATCTGAAAAATCGTCGATGCTATTTGGATTGTGTTTTGCTAACTGATTGATTCGTTGAAGTGGTGAATTTTTGGAACAGTTGTTTATCTGTTTCGGATTTGAATTGACATTGGGATTTGTAGAATTGGGGATTTTGGTTCGACGGGTTTGTTGTTTCAATTCGATATTAGGGTTTTTGCTATAGAAATGGAGGAACCAAAGAAGAATGAGGAGATGGACCGGTTTGCTGCTGCATTTTCGGTGAGATTCAGTCGAAAGAAAGGAGAAAGGGTCAAAAATAAAAGAAGTTGATTTAAGTTGGGTATTATTTAGAATGAGTCGTGTTTGGGTCGAGTTTTGAATTGGGTAATAAAAAAAAGGGTTAAATGAGTAGATTTGGGGTATTTTGTCCAATTGAGAGGTAAATTTGGTGAGATTATCAATAATTGGATTTATAAATAAATTTATTTTAATGGTGAGAATTAAGTGAAATAATAATCGATACTTAAAGGGTATTTTTGACCAATTTTTTCTATATTTTAAATAATTTAGATTGTAATATTTTATTTGGAAAAGGGTCTAATATACCCTTCAAATATATGAAATGGTCCAAATATATCATCCGTTTATCTTTTTGGTCAAATATACCTCTTATATTAATAAAATGATCTAAATTTGCCCTTCAAGTTAACGACTCATAATTATCTTTTGCATTAATAACGTGACAGTTTTCTATTGGCTACTCGAATTTTCATATAATTTAAAAACGGAAAAGGGTCCTAATATATCTTTCAACTATATGAAATGGTTCAAATATACTCTACATCTACCTTTTCGACTAAATATGCCTCTGATATTAATAAAATGCACCGTAAGTTGATAAAATGGTTCAAAAAATGTATTAATTAAAATATTTGGGTTTGAAATGTGGCGAGTTTTATTTATTTATTTATTAAAATAAATATTTTGAGTTAAAATAAATATTATATTAATTAAAATAAATATTTTGAGTTAAAAAGGTAACTCATGGCAGCTATGTTGAGGAAACTAAAGAAGCAAAATTGGCATTACAATAATAATCCATCATGCAACCTTTTGCTGTTGCTGCCAATAAACAAAGTAAAAAAAGATGCTTCCATTCGATTTGCGTGCAGATTATATTGGGCGAAAATCTCATTGCGCAACACTCTCAGATTCCCTCAACTACCGACTCATCCACAAACGACAAAAGCAGAAGAAGAATAACAGACTCTGCATTTCGTGCCACTAATGGAGAATGGGAACGCTGTCTCCAGTGATAAGCCGACGGTGATGGTGACCAACGACGACGGAATTGACGCACCTGGTTTAAGAGCTCTTGTTCGTTCCCTCTCTCTTCCATGTCATTGTTTTTGCTCCTGACTCGTACCGCTCTTCTCTCTTATTATTCCCCTGTATATTCAGTCACTTTAATTTGTCTATCTCTTTATCTGCAATTAGAACTGTAAATGGATTTTGTGTCGTACCGCTAGTTGTTGTTATTTACGGCTAACAAGTTTATCTGCAGTTCGCAATTATGTTTTATTCCCTTTTCGAGTTGAAAAATAAAAGAAGTAAGGTCACCTGTGTGAAGCTTTAGTTTTGTTAGTTCTAATTTTAATTTACCAGTTGCTTGTTTCATGGCTTTTGTAATGAAACATTGACTTCAATTTGGCCCTAAAAGTTAATTGCGAGGACTTTCCAATACATAGTTGATTCTTTCAATCAATGTGCTATACAACACCAATTGTATTTTTTCATATGTCTAAAACTTCCTGCAGAAGCCTCGTGATATTTTTATACTTCATTTCCGTCTTCCAGTGAAAGATCGGCTGCTTTTTGTTGTGTTTCATGGCAGCGTGTGGTAACTGTTAAGAAAGTTGATGTCCCTGGTGCCACAGCTTTTGCAGTTTCTGGTTAGTTTTTGTCTTACGTAATCTATTAATTGAGAACTGCGTAGATTTACATTCTTAAGTCGTCTTTGATTTTTCTAGTTATTTATACATCTCTGAGTCCTGTTTTATTGGCTTTTTTTTCAAATGCATTACTATCTATCTATATGAAATAGGTGGTCTTATATTTTCAATACTTTAAATCTCAAACTGATTCAGTCGTTCTGCGATAGACTTGAAAAGTGGTTAAAAGATCTAGGCAGGCTAATTTGATTCAGAGTTGTACAATTCCCTCTGCAACAGCTTGTTACAGACTTCATTTATAATGATTATATTCTTTTCTCTTTTGCACTCACACAAGCATTCTGATTTCATTTGGCAGGGACTCCAGCAGACTCAACTTCCCTAGGAATCTCAAAAAAGATATTTCCTTCAGTACCTGATCTGGTAGATTTTGAGACTAATGCTTGACTATATAGTGATTTAGTATGAGCTTCACTTATCACATATCAGTGTATGAACCAATTTTCACAATGTTTTAACCTTGCACCAGTTACGTATTCATGAAACATTATAAAAAACACCATCTTCTGTGCTTTCAAATGCTATGCTTGAGTACTCTTTTCTTCTTTCTGGTAGGCCTTGGGCCAGAGTATAAGTTTATCCTTTCTTGGTTCTTATCATCCAAACTTCACTTAAGTGGCCAGAGACTGCATTTTATATTGTTCGTGCCAGTGTAAATTTGATCTAATGCTGTAAATGCAGTGTTTATTCAGGGACAGTGGGTGGTGCACGAGAGGCTTTTTTCCATGGCATTCCTTCAGTCGCTGTATCATATGACTGCTATAATATGTAAAGTTATCCAGCCTACCAATTAATTTAAAATAGTTTAGTTGTTTGTTATTCATTGAGGTTTATGGGACTTTGGATTTCAGGGTTGGTCGCAAACTCAATATTGATGATTTCACATTGTGTGCTGAAGCTTTTGTATCCATCATCACTGCTATGTTGTCTGAGATCTCTAATAAGACTAATCCTCAGAATTGCTTTCTGAATATAAATGTACCAAGAGAAGTTGCCAACAAAAGGTAAGCTACTGGATTTTGTGATCATTGCATTTTAGTTCTAAAGAAATAAAACCTGATCTCGCAATTTGGATGCGGCATCTTATCCCGATCTCATGATTGTCAATTGATTCATTCAGTGATTGGTGTTTTTACTTTCATATATTTCTTTGCTTCCTCTTTTAACAGATTTTCCTGGGACGTACTAGCACAAGATTGATCAGAGGATCACATTTGTTATAGAATTCTCTATTTGTTTAATTGATGTACCTCTTTTCTTCTTTTCTTTTTGACTTCATTCTTTTCATCAACACTTGGATTCAGAAAGATGAACTACGGTTACAATACCATGATTCGGAGCATTTAGCCAGACACATTTTAGTTAAGATAGTTTTGATATCATGAATATTATGTTATTTGATCATGAATATTATGTTATTTTCTTCAGTAAACCTTTAATAAGCAGCAAATTATTTTTGTGGTCAAATTTTGCTTCAATAACACTTTAACAAGCTTTAGGACTTGAGTGGATCTTGGTCTGTTCATTCTAAGAGTACCTTTAATCAATGCATTTATAAGCCTAACTGGACTACCATGGCATTTTGATTTCTTCTGTATAGCTACTTGCTCATCCAAGTTGAATTTGCTTTACTACTTGCTCATCCAAGTTGAATTTGCTTTAATTCTAATAGTTGCCAATCCAAACTTAACTTTGAAGTAAACTCTAGTAGTTGATGAATGCTAAAGTTGTATTCAAGAATGATATTGACTGATTGAACAACTTCGGGTTGGAGAAATATGAAGCTTAAATTCAACAGAGTTTGGGGAACTTTTAAGTTGAATACTACTTTTTTTTTTTTTAATCTTAAAGTTGAATACATACTGTTTTTTTTGGGTGACTTTTTTCGCCAGTGTTTCTGATACTTCGGAAGTGAGTACATTCCTGTCGTTGATGTAAAAGCTGCATGATTAGGATTTGTTTCCCTGCTTGATTTAGAGATTTTCACTTTGCTGTGTATAATTTTAGCATTGTATGCCTAAATAAATATTCTATACACCAATATGAGAATACTTGATTGTTGTACTCCTAGGGCTATCGGCTGACTAAGCAGGGGAAATGTTTTTACAAAATGGGATGCACGCAAGTTACTTCTGAAGCACAAGAAGGTACAACGTAACCAACAAAAGTAATGGAGATAAAACCACCAGAAAATACAGAAGAGTTCACAGAAGAAAGTGTATTAAGCACCACAGAAGAACATCTAGTGTTTAAGTTAGACGTGAGATCTCTTTCTCTATCTACTGCTCATTTATTTGCTGAAGTTTCCACTGATCCTGATCTCCAAAGTTACCTTTGTCCCTGCTCACTTTTGTTGTATTTTCTGCTAATTTGTGTTGCTTATTCTATTCTGCCCCCTGCTTCTACCTCCTTTTTTTCTTTTTATATACTGAATAAAATGCAATTGTATGTCAATGTTTGTTTCTAGACTGCGGAAACACCAGCAGCGGATAATGATGATACTGATTATTCATCCCTTCAAGCAGGATATGTATGTAAAACTCTGTAATTATGTGATGAAATTGAAATTCTAACAGACATGACCATTGACATTCCACTTTCCATTGATGACAGATTACTGTTACTCCCCTTTCCGCCTTATCTCCTGCTGATATAGATAGTGTTGCATTCTTCAAAAAATGGCTTCCTGGTGTCTGTGAGCGCTTCTCTTCGTGAGTTATCCATTTAACTACTGACTCTACTTTCTGTTCGAGGATTAGTGCTTCAAAGTGTAGGGGCTATATTGTCTAAAAGTGTATGGTCTGTTGTGTGTGATTCACTACTGAATAGCTTAGTTGGGATATGCTTCACTTCCTGAAAGTTTCTGGTTGTTGTTTCAGCATAACAAGCTCTGCTTTGGCATCACATATGTAGCATTAGTATCATGACTATTGGGATTTGATCACATGCATATGTGATCAAATGCTGATGGTTCTGATGAAGTAGTGTTAACTTTTCTTGCATCACATATATGAATGTATCTTTGGGTTCACAACTAACAACTGTTTTTTTTTGGGATAGTGAGGAACTGCGAGGCAGTTATATATTATTATTAGTAGTAAAGATATTATAGTAGTAATTCCTTTAATTATATTTGTGGGCAAGCAATTACAAGGTCGGAGATGAACACTCACCAGTAAATTAAAAATTCAGGTAATCATTCCAGTTCAAAATAAGTGAAGTTTTGGGGGTTGTACATCATTTGACAAACATAAGTATAGTTTTGGGGGTTGTGCATCATTTGACAAAATTACTCTTTGGTCTTTTCATTTTTTTTCTTAAAAGTAAAAAAAATGGTTAGGGTTGGATTTGAAAAATTTATAAAGAAAGGTAACTTTGGGAAAAGTTAATTTATAATTTTTTGAACTTTAAAAAATTCATTTATTTTGGGAAAAGAAAAAGGTAGAAATTCAGAATTAGAGGGGGAGTAAATGAGAAAGCGCACATAAATCACAGGATGCATGCAGGCTGCTTTTGTCATTTTCGTAGAATTTATTTTCCGTGGAATAGATTATTGTTTAACTAATAAAAAAATCAAAAGTTCTGTAATCACGCTTATTTGATTTTGTACTTTAATCACACTTATTCGGTGTGCCCTTCTAGTCACACTTTTTTCATTTGCACACATAAACAATCACTTTTTATACTACAGAATTATTCTTTTCAATTTTGACTCGTTAGTACTACAACAATTGTGAAAAGTCAAATATCTTCAATTAAGAAAAGAAAAGGCTTGTGCACTCTTTGCTGAAATAGTTCACGCATAAGTGAGATCCCTTTACAGTGTAAGGCCAAATAAGCACAAGAAGTTATTTATATGTTGCAGCAGTTTAACCGCTGATCTTTTTCAACAAAAGCACACAAAATTTAACCTTTATATATATTTACTACTCATTAGAGTTCTTTAATATACACTGTGCCTTGTTAAAATCATGTGGAGAAAAGGACTCGGTGAAGGAAGAAGAATACATATATCTAGTTGCCTCATTAAAAATCATATTAACTCAGTGAAACAATATCTTGATCACGGAAAAGTGTGTAGCATGTATTATACTCCACGGATTAAAACAACAATTTGATTCTTGTAAAGTATGTCTCCCAATCATATTCTTAGCTTTCCAGATATTAATATAGACTATGTCTTTAAACCAAATCACATTCGCAAAGATGTTGCATCCTACAGCTTATCCTTGTATACCTTTTTCTTGTCTCTGGTATATGTAGAGTCTTTGAGTTCAGCCATACATTTTTGACAATCACTCGGTTCGTGACCTCATCGACATAGAAAAATTGCTCGTTTTGACTTGTTCCAAGCAACAACTAAGTAATGGACACTTCCATTCGTATGATAACAAAATTGATTGTATTGTGAAATAACATGATACAACAGTTTTCTCACATGAAAACATACAAATTTCTTGAGATCAAACTACATATAAATCAAATGATTTCCTATAGCTTCATAATCAATAAGCCAACTTGACATGATCGATCAAAATAAATAATTTATATCAACATTTACAAAAGTCTGAGATCACATAAACTCCACCATACAATGCTTAATTTCAACCCCTACCACTATCCTCCAAACCTTACCTTCTAATTACGTTCTTCTTTATTGCATCCATAAATGATGTAGTTGGGCAAAATAAGTGATTCCGTGAGGTCCCTTGAATACCAAGAACCCTATTCCATTCACTATTTGGATCATAAAGAAACCAGACCATTGTTCCTAGTTGAAAAGAAAACCTCACAGTTGTTCCTAAATCCAACTACTTTCTCCATATTTGTTACCAAATTTATTTCGATACAATCTACTCTAAGATTCAAAAAATCCATACTGCTTCATTACCCATACTTCACATGAAACACATCTATCTCCATCTCATACTTAACAACAACAATTGATTCCTCAAACAACATAATCGATAAACCAGTGGGAAATACACCAACTATAGCATCCGACAACATAATCTCCCCAAACACCTCATCTGCTATACTAAAAGAAATAGGTAAACCCCGAAATCTACTACCAAAGGCAACCACGTCATATGCAATCCAATGTATAGCTCCATTTATAAAAGCCTCCAACTACATAAGCTCTATCATAAAATGCTTAATCTCAATACCTATCAATCTCCCCCAAACCCCTCTATTGGTCAAATAAATTTCAATCTTAGGAGGAACATTATACACAACAACAGAATTCTTATGATACACAAGTCTAACCAACTTATAGTTATTAGTCTCAAACAAATCAACACCAAATCCGAAAACAAACATATGAGGCGATTTAGGCTTAATTGATGACAAAGGTAAAGTTATAAACTTCTGAATAGAAGGATTCCACGTAACAAGATTCCACAACTCACCAAACAAATCATTAGACAAACATACGATGTCATTGTAGCTGCCAACAATCTTGAAATATCCAATTTGACAATTGAAAGGGAAATTCAGTTCCGATGTGAAATCCAAGGAAAAGGTCTATTCTTACCATCTTGAAACAACGAATACTGCTCTTTCTTGCGAGTGTTGTCGGAATGCCTAATAAGAAGAGTGTTGGTACGTGGAACCCTCAGGGATTGGCCTGGTGGTAATAGACTTGAGCCTTGGGGTTTGCTCCCTTTCAAGGTCTCAAGATCGAAATCCACTGGGTGCAAACAATTTCTGAGGGCCATCGGACTGGGTAAAACCTGAATTAACCATGGTGCACTTGCAGGAAAATCCTTGCCGAGGGCCTGTGCACCCCCGGGATTAGTCGGGGCTCTAAGAGACTCGGACACCTGGTGCAAATCAAAAAAAAAAGTGTTGGTATGTGGAGTTTTGGCTAGATGAGCAGAAATGAAAGGAAAAATGGTGATGAGGGAGTGCCATGATTTGGATATAACTGAGAGTCGAATTAAAGATTTAACAGGAAGTTTTAGTAGAATTTCTCTCAAAAGTTCGGAGGAAAGTAAGAGCAGTTGGAATTAGTCATTGATCAATTTTGAGAGAATGAGAGCGAAAAAAAGAACCCTAGTTGTACAAGATACTTTTGGTAAAATTTGCTTTAAAAATAGGGATGACAATGGGGCCGCTTATAGCTTTTGTTGGGTGGGGCATGGTGAGGGGATACGGAGTAGGTTTAAATATTCTTTAATAAAAATCATGCGGTGCAGGGTAGATTGCGGATTTGAAATAAACTCAATGCTAAAAATTAAAATCACTAAGTTATTTCTTTTACTTATCTTCTGTTTAGGACCTTTAGACCAGAAAATCCAACAATCATATACTTAAAGAATTAACCTTTTATTTGCGTTTTATAGGCTTAATCCTTTACTTATTCTTAAACAATTAGTAATTATTTTTCTTTAGTCATTTTGTTATGTTTATTGAGAATCCATTGTTTAGCTATCACTGGTTATCACTTTAAGTGGATTTTCAAACATGCAATTATGTGAAATAAGCTTGGTTTAGGATTAATATATGGCGTTTATGATTTATGAACTTGAGCTCTCCATTATTGTTTTATTACAAGTTCAATTGTGATTTATGAACTTGAGCTCTCAGCTGATTGGAAAACTTTGTCTCCTCCTCACATGATTGTTGAACATCCAATATTTTCTAACTTTAATTTTTTATTATTAATTGCTCTTTTGTAATATCAACCAACCTTAATTACCACATAATTACTCTATAATTCATGCATGTTTGAAAATCCACTTAAAGTGATCACCAATAATAGCTAACCAATGGATTCTCAATAAAACATAAAACAATGACAAAAGAAAACTAATTATTGATTCTTTAAGAATAACTTAACGGATTAAGCTAATAAACACAAATAAAAGATTAATTTGGTAAGTATATGATTGTTGGATTCTCAGGTCAAAGGCCCTAAATAAAAGATAGGTGAAAGAAACAACGTAGTGATTTTAGCATTAAGTTTATCTTAAATCCGCAATCTGCCATTCACCGCATGATTTTTATCAAAAAATATTTAAACCCGCTTTGTGTTGCCTCGCCCCGCTCCATGTTGCCTCACCTTGCCCTGCTCCGCAAACGCTATAACCCACCCCGTCCCATTGTCATCCTTATTTTTAAAGCAAATTTTACCAATATTATCTTCTACAACTAGGGTTCTTCTTGTCACTCTTTTTCTCTCAAAATTGATCAATGGTTGATTCTGACTCCTCTTACTTTCCTCCCGAACTTTTGAGAGAAATCTTACTAAAACTTCCTGTTAAATCCTTAATTCGATTCACAGTTGTCTCCAAATCATGGCATTCCCTCATCACCAGTTTTCCTTTCATTTACGCTCACCTAGCCTAAACTCCACATACCAACAGTCTTCTTGTTAGGCGTTACGACAACACTCGCAAGAAAGAGCAGTATTCGTTGTTTCAAGATGGTAAGTATCGACCCTTTTCCTTGGATTTCCCATCGAAGCTGAATTTTCCTTTCAATTGTCAAATTGGATATTTCAGAATTGTTGCCAGCTACAGTGGCATTATATGTTTGTCTGATGATTTGTTTGGTGGGTTGTGGAATCCTTCCATTCAGAAGTTTATAATTTTACCTTTTGCCTTCAATAAAGCCTCAATCGTCTCATATGTTTATTCTTGGATTTGGTGCTGATTTGCCTGAGACTGATAATTATAAGTTGGTTAGACATGTGTAACGTAAGAATCATGTTGTTATGTTTAATATACCTCATAAGATTGAAATTTATTCGACTAATAATGGGGTTTGGAGGAGACTGACGGGTATTGAGATTAAGTATTTTATGGTGGAGTTTATGTGGTCTCAAGCATAGGTAAATGGAGTTGTACATTAGATTCCGTATGACGTGCTTGCCGATGGTAGTGGATTTTGGAGTTTACTTGTGTCTTTTAGTATAGCTGATGAGGTGTTTGGGGAGATTATGTTGTCGGATGCTATAGTTGGTGTAATTCCAACGGATTTATTGATTATGTTATTTGGGGAATCACTTGTTGTTAAGTATGAGACGGAGATAGTTGATGCTTCATGTGAAGTATGGGTGATGAAGCAGTATGGAGTTTTGAGTCTTGGAGTAGATTGTATCATATAAATTTAGTTGCAGGTATGGAGAAAGTAGTTAGATTTAGGAACAACGGTGAAGTTTTGTTTTCAACTAGGAACAATAGTCTAGTTTCTTATGATCTAAATAGTGGACAGAATAGGGTTCTTGGTATCCAAGGGAGCTTTCACTCATTTTATGTTCAGAATTACATGGAATCACTAGTTTTGCTCAACTAGTAGCTGGACTACAGAATTTATGGATGCAATAAGAAGAATGTGATCAGAAGGTAAGGTATTTTACCAAAGATCATGGTTGTTTCAAGGTAGTGGAAGTGGAAGAGGCTTCATCAAATTTGGTAGACCTGGTTTAGAGTTATCTGATAATTATAAACTACTCAATGTTGAACTTCTGTTTTCTATTTATGTTCTTTATATTAGTTGTTACTATGCTCTTATTGAGTTTTGATGTATTTCCAGTTTAATTGTTGTGATTCCTTATCCTTATCAAGCGATGGACCTCGTCTTTATCATTTGATTATCTGATTATTTTGTTGTAATTACTGTGATGTTACTATATTTTTGTTTTCATTGTTTTTGCTTCAAGGGCTAAATGCAGTTAGCCCTCTGAAGGTAGCCAAATCCAGCACCTTTTTTCACCTAAAGTTAGAAGGCAATAAGATGTTCTGTCTCATCAATTGCACTACTATGTATTGTTGTAACCTCGTCTTCAAAACATCTTCTAGTTTTCTCATTCCAGATTGTTCAAACAATGCAAGCAGGGATATTGCAGCCATGACCACATAGATGCATTTGCATAGCTGAAACTAAGCAAATTATACTAGGACTAAAACTGTATACGTACCATTCCCTGGTCCTTTACAGATTACAGAATCTGCATCATCTGATAATTCACTATCAAAGTCTTGAATGAATCCTCTATGTTGATTTGTCTCTTGTTGGAGGAAATGGCGTCCGATTGTTTTTTCTTTTCAATTATATGCAAGATATCTCCTCTAGTCTGACACCCGTCTATTAAAGCTGAAGCATGCAACAGAAACAATCCAGTCTATGTTTTAGCATCAGCGCAACAAACACTATCCAAAGAAAATACAGCTCGAATTGATCTTGTTCAAATTGCATGGAACTTTACGATAGATGTCTCTATCTCAATGAAAATTTCTTTCAGATAAATGGAAATGAATACATCCTTTGGTATTCACCATCCAAACCATTGAATCTTTGAAATATGATTGTTACTGGGGCCGAAATCTTCTCTGCCATAATCCTGCATTACCAGCTCTTTGACTTGTTTCTAAGCTGCAACTCTCACTTTCTGTTTCTTCCATACTCTAAAGACACCTTTACTACATCATTGAAGTCTCACAAAGATGAAATTTTTGTGAATTGTCAGTTGAAGAAACCAAATAAAATCCTAGACAAAGTCAATCTTGATGTACTACCCAGCTGCTACCTGGGGCTGTTTTCATGCCCCTCTTTATCATCTCTCGTCTGAGTCTTTCCGCTTCCTCAAATCGCCCATTGCTAGCATAAATTCTTGCCAGTATCACAAAATTTGCAGGATTCTCAGGCTCTACTTCAAACAAAGCTCTTCCAGCTATTTCTGCCAGCTCAACTTCTCCATAAGTTCGACAAGAAGCAAGTAGTGCTCCCCAAGCTTTTGCAGTCACCTTCACTGGCATTTTCCTAATAACATCATACGCCTGATGTAATCTCCCTGCCCTACTCAATACATCTATCAAACAGGCGTAGTGATCGCTGCTTGCTTCAACACCATATCGATCACCCATCCGAGAAAAGTACATCTGTGCTTCATCAGCTAGTCCAGCATGACTACAAGCTTTCAAAACCCCAAGAAAAGTGATTCCATCAGGCCTGACATTAGCCTTCTCCATTTGCTCAAACACTTCAAGTGCTGTTCTTGCCTGCCCGTGAAACGCGTAAGCTGAGATCAAACTACTCCAAGTAACCACATCCCTGCTCTTCATACTGAGAAACACAACATGAGCTTTGTCAAGACACCCGCAACGTCCATAACCCTCGATTAATCCGCTCCTCAACTGCGGATCTGGATCAATATGATTCCTTGTCGAATACCCATGAATCTGTTCGATCAAATTCACATCCGCCATACCAAGACAAGCACGTAACAATGCAAGAACCGTAATCAAATTCGGCCTCAAACCCATCCTCCCCATCTCTCTATAACATAAAACAGCCTTATTAAATCCATCCTCCGTCTCCGCCAACCCCGCGATCACCGCGTTAAAAGTGGAAGAGTTAGGCTCCACATCCATCACCCGAAACAACTCCAACGCCCTCCCAACATCATTACAACGCGCATAGACCGAGATCATCGAGTTCCAAACGACAACATTTTTGTCAGGAGATTCATCAAACAGTTGGCGTGCGGCCTTAACGGAGACACATTTCCCGTACATGTCTACTAAAGCACATGCGACAAAGGGATTGGAAACAAAACCCACTTTGTACGCGTGAGCATGGATGGTTGCGCCGAGCTGAGAGAACCTCAGCGCGGCGCACGATTTGAGAGCTAGAGGAAACACAAAGGGGTCAAGTGAATTGGAAAGAGTTGAATGGATTTGGTGGAAAAGAGTAAGGGCTTGTTCGTGTTGGCCTTGATTGACATGAGATGTTAAGTGTTTTGTGTGGGAGAGCAAACGTTGGAAATTTGAAGAAAAAGAACTCATTTGCTTTGTAGTTCTCGGCGCCTTATTTTGATTATATATACCATAGGCTAGATTTTGATGTTGTTTAGTCAAAATCAACATTTATCGAAAATAATCTCTTTTATGTTTATGAGAGAAGTCTCTTCTACCGCTCTATTTGGACAATAATAAAACAAAGTTATAGAAAACTAGTACACTAATTGAATTAAAGTTCAATCAATAAATATTGTTATATTTTAGAATTGTTTTGTGATAATGTATTACACTTAGGAACTTTTGCTTATTACATTAGGGCAATTCTGATAGTTGTCACAATCTATGAGATTTTTATGTTATTAAGCAGAAAATAGTACTTAAAAATTTAAATTGCATATGCAACAAAACTTCAACATATCTTATATATTTTTATAGGCACAATACATAAATTGAATCTTTAACTTGTAGCGAAATTTTAAGTTGGAATTCAAATTTTCAAAGTACACAAATAGGCACTCCAACTTGCTCTTTTTTTATCAAGTAAACACAAGACGTTGACATGGCAAAGCATGTGTGTTACACGCAAAAGGGGCACATAAGTGTTATTCTTTTTTTTAAGATTTCAATAGTAAAAAAGCTTGAATTATCATTTTTACCCCTACTACATCCCTTTATATATAAACCATTATTTTTCAGATTAAAATACAATTTTTTTCTTTTTTCTAGTACTAATCTTCAAGAATTTATTTTCTAGTTTTTTACATTAAAAAGTATATTTCATAGTTTGAAATATTTTTTAAAAATAAATATTTAAATTCTTTTTTGGGAGGTGGGAAGGTAAAG
>JAABOM020000002.1:3119259-3139878 GCA_011800125.2 Solanum clarkiae
CCTAAATTCTCAAGAATGAGATACGTAGGCGGCCTATGTCGGCCTCGGTCACTTTTATTCAAAATCTATATTTTGGTTTGTTTCCCAAGGTGGAAACTACGTTTGACCTAATTCCTGCCTCAACGGGATACGTAGGCGCCACAACGGCTCGGTCATACTCCCAGAATAGAAATTGGGACAGAATTTTTGAAAGGAACTAAAAAATTCTGAGCACAAAGAAGTCTTCTACAACAAGTTGAAGTTTGGAACACATTTAAAATTCAACTGGGACAAAAGTTTTGAGATCCTTCTCAAAAATTCTCAAAGTAATTCTGATTAGTTATCAATGTCTGACAACATTTAAACTGAGACAGGATTTTTGAAAAGGACTCAAAAATTCTGAATAAATAAGCCTTCTACAATATGATCAAAGTTCAAGGCATGATGAAACTTCAACTGGGACAGAATTTTTGAGAAATATCTCAAAAATTCTCAAGATACTTTGATCAGTTGACAATCCCTGAACTCATAAACTGGGACAGAAATTTTGAGGATACCCTCAAAATTTCGTTGGAAGTCGTATTGTTAGCCCTATGTCCGGTAGGAGATCAAAATAATCCATCGAAGACAAGAAGAGGAGCAGACAATCGAAGAATCAACACAGACCAGTTCATTTTAAACTAACAAGTTTTCTTTGGATGCAGGAAAATTTTCACAGAAAAATATTTTCGCAGGTTTCATCTACAGGAGAATAGCTGGAACACAAACAATTCCGCCTCTCTCCAATCCCCAATGACTCAACAAAGATCAATTTATTGAGAAACTAAGAAGTTTTTTTATGGATGAAGGAAGATTTTCGCAGGGAAATTTTGCAGAAATTTATCAAAGAAGTGGAATGCCGAAATTCCATAAGCGGGATGCCGAAATCCCAAAAAAAGCGGGATGCTGAAATCCCAGGAAAACAGAATGTCAAAATTCCAGAAAAAACGGGATGTCGAAATCCCAGAAAAATGGAATGTCGAAATTCCAGAAATAAGCGGAATGCCGAAATTCTAGAAAAATGGAATACCGAAATTCTAGAAAAACAGGATGCCGAAATCGCAGAAAGCGGAATGCCGAAATTCCAGAAAGCAGGATGCCGAAATCCCAGAAAAATGGAATGCCGAAATTCCAGAAATAAGCGGAATGCCGAAATTCCAGAAAACGGGATGCCGAAATCCCAGAAAAATGGAATGCCGAAATTTCAGAAATAAGCGGAATACCAAAATTCCAGAAAACGGAATGTCAAAATTCCAGAAAATGGGATGTCGAAATCCCAGAAAAATGGAATGCCGAAATTTCAGAAATAAGCGGAATGCCAAAATTCCAGAAAATGAAATGCCAAAATTCCAAAAAGTAGGATGCCGAAATCCTAGAAAAGCGAAATGTCAAAATTCCAAAAAAGCGAAATGCCGAAATTCCATAAAGCGGTAAAAAAATGTCATTTCTAGCTCAAGTTATATTTCACTAACATTTTGTTTTAGCCATGTCGAGAACATCCGAAAGGATGAAATCTCAAAACAAATCACAGGTGTAGACGTTATTAAATAGGATGCAGCACAATGTGGAACTCTTTCTTAGCAGCGAACTAGGACAAAGTCTGAAAGGGTCGTCAAACCTTTTGAACACGAGTTGGGAAGCAACTACCACCACTATCTAACCACACCCCTTCAGAAGGCATGTGGGAATTTTTCTGCGAGTCAGTTTGTTTTCAAGTTTCGCCTTCGGATAATCTCAACTCTCACCAGAGGCAATTTTCCAATCCGAGTGATGATATATCAAGAATTTTTGGGAACTATTTCATGGTTCAAATTTTGTTGTCACTCCTCCTAAACTAGAGGTCATCTCCGAATAAGGAATTTCCTCTTCAACCGATTGAGTCAAACTACAGGCAGCCTGATTCCTGAATCCAAGGATATATAGGTGAGCTCAATTTTGAAAACTCGGCTGCATTCAAACATCACTCCAAAAATCTTAATTCCAAGCATCCTAATCTCTCAATAATTCAACATTGGGATAGCTTTTGATTTCTTTCAAGTTTGTGCGTAAAATCAAGCGTTTCGAACTACAAGTGGCCTGAATTCTCATGCAACCTGAGATATGTAGGAAACCCAAAATCGGGGCTCGGCCATAATTCCTTAAAGTCAGCATTGTCGGCTAAAAATTGAGTTAGTCAAGTTTCTTTGTCCACGATCTCTTTCATCGATCGCACCCAAAGAAAGGGACAGCTGTTGACACCCAATTTTTACCCTCTACGGTGTCAAGTTAATTATCGAGGCTTTATTTTTATTTAAATAATTTTTTAAACAATTATTTTCAAAAAAAAATAAATAAATTAACCCGGGCGCGTGTGGTACACGCGCCCAGGTTAATTTAATTTTTTTTGTTTAAAAAATTATTTAAATAAAAATAAAGCCTCGATAATTAACTTAACATCGTAGAGGGTAAAAATTGGGTGTCAACAGAATGAACCAAGTGAATCTTACTTATTCTGTTTTGTTTTTCTTAATTGAAGAAATAATTAAAAGAAATAAAGCATTTAAGTATAAAATTGAGTAATATCTCCCCATAGAGATTGACACGATTCAATTCAACATTTTGTAAAAATAAAATAATTAATAATGTTAATGTAATATAAAGTTTATAAAATAACGAATCGATATTCCAAAATGGAATAAAGAAAGAAAAGGTCAACATCAAGGGGATATAAAATTGTCTGAATATTCTAATAAAAGTCATCTCTTTCCAGATGTCAAAAATTATTTATTTATTTACTTGTTTAAATTTAATAAAGATATTTATTTATTAACTTGTAATAGCTTTTCAATTTTATGAGATAGTGATAGATGATAAGATGTGAACATCTTATTTTTCTTGTTTAAATTATTGTTGTTATAAAAATATTTATTTTAGAAAATTAGAAGTGTTTAGTCAGAAGTTTATGAAAAACATAAATATTTTTGAGTAGTAATAGAAGCCTAATAAAATAGTTTTTTCAAACATTTATGTAATATCGACCAAGCACAACTTGATACTTTAATATTGAGAAAAAGTGTTTTTGAATTGATAAATCAAATATAAAAATATTATTTTCAAGGCAACATAATTATATGAGTTTAATTAAATAATCTATATTAATAGTGTAGATAATTTTTATATCATCAAGTTATTTTTACATGTAATGTATCTTATTTTTCAATTTTAAATTTCACATTTAAGAAAATTTAGATGTAGATATTATTTGAATAACTTTATTATATAAAAGATTATTTTCATCAATGTGTATAAAACTTAAATTTTAATTACAACTAAAATTTTTGATAAAAAATTATTCTATTATGTTGTTTTCATCTTCTCTATTTTAATTCAAATAAACACAAAATTTAAACATATAAATAAAACTTTTAGATTTTATAATTTCAAAATTAAACAGATATATATCATCTCTAACATGTCCTGTCAATCTTATTTAAAAAAATGCTATGGAAAATATAAATGTTAATTATTTTGAAACAAACTATGTACACAAGAAACAACAACAACAACATTACCCTAATGCCTCAAAGGCTCTCGCCCATTGTGGGGTAAGGGGGTTCGAATATACGCAGCCTGATAAAATTAAAATGGAGAGTCGTTCTAAGATGTATCACATGTAAATCTAAGATAAACCGTCCATTTGGGATCCATCTAATTAAACAAAGAAGACTATGATAAAATTTTATTTTTATATTTGATTGGTCAAAATATTTTATTTAAATATAAAAAATGACTTTTTATTGACTTTCTTAATGAAAACATAAAAAGTCATCTCCTCTCTATCGACATAACCTCCTCAACTATAATTTAAAGTTCATGAGTTCAGAATTTTAGTTTATTTGAATTATTAATTTAAATTAATAATTTATATATATTCAATTTTTTAAAGACAAATATTAAATTTTGACCAAAGTTACTAAGTTCGCTCGGGTCTGTAATCAGTACAATAGCTCTGACCTGCTCCCTTCTCTTGACTAGCTCCACCTTATGTCATTTCACCTTCATAGTATTTTGCTAGTTTACATAAAAATAATCTTGAAATATTATAATTTTTCTTGTTTACCAAATATCGAAACCTAAATAAAAGATACATTTATTTTTTTGTTACCAAATGCACCCTAAAAAGAAAAAAAATTTAAAATTTAAAAGGAACTTGGATAAACCAATTCCAAATCCAGATTTTTGGACCATAAGGGAGTTGACACGTTTTTTGTAAGCTGTGAGACTTGTACACTTTTTCAGACAACAGAAATAATGCCACTACAGTAGTAGTACTAGTTTTTTCTGTCTTAAATCAATATTTGATAGAAATATTGAGAAAGTTTCAATCTTTGAACACTTTTGTTAATAGGAAAAAGTAAAGAAGATGAGGGGTTTCACATATTTAAGCAAAGTTCTTCATAGACATTCTTCTTATTCTAAACTTCTGGTTCTATGTTCTGTCAGGTTATTCTTTTTGATCCCTTCATTTATGTTAAATTGTTGTGAAGTTCATGTTTCTTCTTGCTGATTTTGCACTAACTTGTTTGTTCTCTGTGTGATATAACTCTGGTTTTGAACCAAAGAGCTTATTCAACTTCAGCTCTTTTGTTTCATTGCTCATTTCATCCTTTGTTAGTTAGCTTAAATCAAGATTTGGCAGAAATATTCATTCTTTGAACAAAAAGAAGAGGAGGGGTTTTAGATATTTTAGAAAACCTCTTGGTAGCCATTTTTCTTCATTTCTTCTTTTTGGGTTCTTGATTTTGTATTGAAGGGAGGACTTGACCAGGGTGACTTGACACTGTTAGAAAAAAGGCAAGGCCCTCAATTTTTATTTTGACAATAATAGGTTATATGTTTTTTTTTTAGAAAAAAATACTAAGTACTATATAGAGTGAAGATTATTTATTTTATATAAAAAGAAAGAATTATTAAAATAAGTTTAGTACATTTGGAGTAATAGTTATATGAACAATTGAAAAGAATTACTGAATGAAATCAATTATGATTTTTTTTAAAAATTCTGCTTCTCAAAGAGATAGAAGAATAGAATTCGTAAGAAGATATATTACTTTATTTTTTGAAGTTCAAGGCGCATTCGATTTTCTCCCTAGGCCACTAATGTGCTTGAATCGCTCCTGGACTTGACATATTGCAATATACTATTTGATCTAGAAAAGCTAAATGGACGTGTTAGGGTGGGTCGCACTCTCACATTAGTTGTGGACTGACAGTTTACTTATATGGACTTGGGTAGGATTTAGTTAGGTCCGCATGCCATATGGTTACGTGGTATCAAAGCCAGGTTCATTTCCGTTTAGGCTCTCGGTCCATGCTCCAATATCATCTTAGTGTGAAGGGAGACATGAACTGGTTTGGCTTTGGAAACTTCTCTCTCTGATTACTAGGTTGTTATGGATTTCTTACTTCGTCATCTATGTTTCTTATAGTCCTAGTTATATGCCTGTTAAGTTGTATGATATGAATTGCATTTGTACAATTCACAATTGGACTAATGCATTTATTAACAGTTTTGGACTACTAAACTATAATGACGCTCTTATAGGATTGATGTTTGATAAATAAAATGTTGCGGTTTCTTTAAAGGCTGATTTTTTTTCATCCTTATTTGGTAGAGGATTTGCTACTTATACTTCTTTTCTGGTTGTTACAGTACTGGAGGTCTATTGGTATACGCAGAATCGAACTTAGAGAGTGGAAATCAAGTTGTTGAAAAGAATCAACCAGAGTCGAAGAAGAAGCGAGTAGTGGTGCTTGGAACAGGATGGGGTGGTACCAGCTTCCTAAAAGATCTTGATATTTCTTCCTATGATGTTCAAGTGGTTTCGCCGAGGAACTATTTTGCATTTACACCACTGTTACCTAGTGTCACATGTGGAACAGTTGAGGCACGAAGCATAGTAGAGCCGGTTCGGAACTTAATAAAGAAGGTTTGTATAAGATGTCTCAACAGAAACAAGTCTGAAACTCCAGTTTTGCTTACATGCTGTTTGTAATATCATTTTGTACTCAACAAGATTTGGTATGAATAGTGTAGCATTGTGCACTGCATTTTAGAAAGATTCTTCTTCCCTTCAATGCTTCTGCTTTCACTTGGTTGTTATTGTTCTAACCGGGTCCGGCGAATTTAACATTTAGTGTATGCTTAAGTTTCTCCCAGGCTGTCTTGTTTTCTTTTGAAGTTTTTTCTGTCTCTTCTTGTTTATTTCTTATGACCTTATATAGAAGGTTTGGAGGGTGTAGATTACGTTAGAAGGTTAATTGGTTGTTGAGCATTCTCTTGCTTTCCTGCGTCATAGGTGTGGTGGTTGTACTCGTACCTACTATCTTACCAGTACTTTTTTTTTCTTATAACCGTGAAATCCATCTGTGGCTGGCCCGTTGGACCAACCACAACCTTCTAAACTTGGTGGATAATGGGCCTGCCCCTCTATCCTTCTCCACTTAAATACTAGGCTTCGCTTCGCATGGTGTGGGGCTTGAACCTGTGACCTCAGCCACAAATCCTCCACCCTTCGCCACTTGAGCTAGGTCTTGGGGGTATCTTACCAGTACTATTAGCAATATTCTCATAGTTTCTTGTTCTTCAATTTCGGTTATCGCCTGTGTTTGTTTGTGCTTAGGCTATTGACTTATTTAGCTGTTGTTACTGTTCTTTCTTCTATATGTTGTGTATTGTTTTCCATTTAGCACGATTTCATTGTTGTTACAGTTCTTTCAAACCGAGGTTCCATAAAATAGCCTCTCTATCTCTACGATGTAGGGGTAATAAGGTCTGCGTACACACTACTCTCCCCAGATCTCTTTTGTGGAATTATATTGGGTATGTTGTTGTTGTTCTTGTTTAATTCTTGTTAATTGGTCTGGCAGAGAAGCGGAGAAATCCGATTCTGGGAAGCAGAATGTCTAAAGATTGATCCAGAAAACCGCAGAGTATTTTGCCGTTCTGGTATTAATGATAATTTGGTGGGACATAATGATTTCTCCCTACAATATGACTATTTGGTTATTGCAGTAGGAGCTCAAGTAAATACTTTTAACACACCAGGTGTTATGGAACATTGCCACTTTCTGAAGGTAGGATTCTCTTCCATAAAGCCTTTCTTAACTTAGTTGGGGATGCATGGCATTCTTACCTATGTTGCTCGGCCTTTCAAAAAATATTGCCAGACCATGTCGGATCCTCCAACGATGCATTACTTTCGGAGGTTCCAACACTCACCTGGCGATATTTCCCAAGAGTTCGGACAACATTTTTTACCCCTGCAAGGGAGGTGTCTATATTCATTTTTGAACCTGATTCAGATTGAGGCATCCTTATTTTTCTTGAAGTGTAAAATTTCCTTTCTTTGAAAATAAATTAATCATGCCTCGTACAGGAAGTCGAAGATGCTCAAAGGATACGGAGGACAGTAATAGATTGTTTTGAAAAATCTGTCATTCCTGGCCTAAGTGAAGAAGAGCGAAGGACCAACCTCCATTTTGTTATAGTTGGAGGTGGTCCAACTGGAGTGGAATTTGCTGCTGAGCTGCATGACTATGTTTATGAGGATTTGGTAAAAATATACCCTTCAGTTAAGGATTTTGTGAAGATAACAGTTATCCAGTCCGGAGATCATATCCTGAACACGTAAGATGCACCATTCCTAGATTCACTTTACCTCTGCACTTTAATGCATGCTATAGCCTCTTTGATGTCGATGTGATTTTGAAAGATTTGAGAGTGAGGAAGATAGAGAGGCGTGAACTGCAGAGTAGTCAATTGTAAAAAGTGCATAAAAGTGCCATCGTCTGTTGGAGCTTAAAGTGCTAATGAAGACAAAGAAAAAAAAAAGAAATGTAATGCAAAAAATGTACCTACAAATGAAATGTGTGGCACATTTTGCATTACATTTCTAATATTTCATCATTTTTCACCTCGACCATGTCTACTGTCCCACAAGCCTGACACATGACAAATTCGATGGGACTGAGGATAAATAAATACTAAAACTTTGAATTTGTGCTTGACGGTTGAGCTACACGGCTCCAATTGGAACCTCTAGTGAAGATAAACCAGCTTTGTTAAGATCATATCTATAACACATATATGCATTTGTTAACATCCTACAACTTGTTAATGTTATTGAACAGGGCAGTAAGGCCGAGTAGGGAGCCGGAACAAATGAAGCTCAAGACTAAAAATATTGTATGAGGGGCTTATTATGGCCATAGTGAAAACCTACATACAATCACCTAATTCACATAATGACCTTATCGCGGGCATACCTTTATTATACTTCGCATACACTCTTGCTTGCGAAAACTAGACATACATGTGGCATTCATTCGTGGAGTTGCAATACTAATAAACGTTATTGGTCTAGTGGGTTGTCATGTTAACTGTTTGGATAATTGAATATATTTCAAATCCTAATTTCCACTCAGTTAAGAGACAATTTCAAGAGCATTTTGAATCAACAACTCTGAAATTACAAATGTTTGTCTCTGCAGATTTGATGAAAGAATAAGCTCGTTTGCTGAAC
Source organism: Solanum clarkiae (assembly GCA_011800125.2). Taxonomy (NCBI): domain Eukaryota; kingdom Viridiplantae; phylum Streptophyta; class Magnoliopsida; order Solanales; family Solanaceae; genus Solanum; species Solanum clarkiae. The sequence continues at coordinate 3,127,842 of JAABOM020000002.1, forward strand.
AGAAATTTCAAAGAGATGGAATTGAGGTTTTAACAGGTTGCCGTGTCATTAGTGTCTCTGATCATTTCATCAACATGAAAGTAAAATCTACAGGAAAACACGTTGAGGTACCCTACGGGATGGTTGTATGGTCAACTGGAGTTGGTACCCGTCCATTTGTGAAGGATTTCATGGAACAAATTGGCCAGGTATCTCGCATTCCCTTTCTCTTAGTATTTCATGTTGTTTCTGCACTACGTGCATACTTAAATAGTTACTCTTTTTGAGTTTAATTAATGAATGACCATTAACCTTTTCATTTTCCCTTTGCAGGATAAAAGGCGTATTCTGGCGACTGATGAATGGTTGCGAGTAAAGGGCTGCAGTAATGTGTACGCGCTAGGTGATTGTGCATCTATAGATCAACGTAAAGTAATGGTAAAGAAGCCTTGTACTCACATATTTAATCAACTTTTGATCTATACTGTATTCAATTCTTTATCTGTACTAAATCTTTTCTAGATATTGATAGTTAATAGTCCATGATTTATGCTGCATATGGATAATAATACTAGTTTTGTTGTGCCATGTCAAACCAATAATTTTGATGTTACGTACAATAATTTTTCTGCCTATTATGAATATGCACGCCCTAGGAGCGATAAACCTGTTGGTTCCTGATGCACTTGGTTTTTCAAAAATGATTTTATGAGCTCGAGTGATTCGTTTCATCATTCTTTCTAGAGGAAGTTGCACCTCTGAATATTCGTTCTTGAAAATGTAGTCCTAAATTTCATTTAATTTACTAGTCCCTTTGATTTTGATATGCTTTATTTGAGTCGAGGATCTATCAAAAACCACTTGTTTACCTTCACAAGGTAGGTAAGGGTGTGTACAGCCGTACACACCACCCTCTCTAGACCCCACTTTGGGATTTCACTAAGTATGTTGTTGTATCCCAATAACCTTAGTTTTTACTGCCATGCCTTATAAATGTAAGATGGACCAAAATATTCGATGAAGTTGATTTTATTTAAACAGACCATTAGTTGCTGTCTTTGCAGTTAATCACTTCAAACTTTTTGACCATGGTTAGAATATTTGGCATCTTAACAGTATTATCAAGACGAATGAAAATAAAACAACAGAAGAATGAAGTATACGCTGCATGAGGATGGTCATACATCTTATATTCTCCACATTTACGTTTGCTAGATACTATTTTTATTGCCTTTATATCTTCCCCCTGAATTTTCACTTCTGTGAATCTACGCGGTCCAGGAAGATATTTCAGCCATTTTTAAAGTTGCGGATAAGGATTATTCGGGAACACTAACCGTTGAGGAATTCCGAGATGTTGTGGAAGACATAATTATCCGTTATCCTCAAGTGGACTTGTATCTGAAGAAGAAACATTTGTTAGAGGCGAAAGACTTATTCAGGGATTCTGAGGGAAATGAAAGAGAGGAGGTAGATATTGAAGGTTTTAAGTTGGCCCTTTCTCATGTAGATTCGCAGATGAAAAGTCTACCTGCCACTGCTCAGGTACTTCTTCCATTGTTCACTTCATTCTCGTCTCTCTTTTCACCTCTGTTGCTCGGACTCTCAAAAAATATTACCACATCCTGTCAGTTCTATCAAAAACTGCACTGCTTTCGAGGATGTTTGAAGAGTCCGATCAATATAGCTTTTCACTTGGTTTTGTGCTTAAGTTCAATTTCTTAAATTTTCACATGATTTAGGTTGCTGCTCAACAAGGTACATATCTTGCTAGATGCTTCAACCGCTGGGATCAATGCAAAAGTAATCCTGAAGGGCCTCGCCGTTTTAAAAGTTCTGGACGTCATGAATTTCTACCCTTCGAGTATATAAAGCTCACCCTCTTTGAACCTTCCCTTTTCTTATTTTCCTTGTTGCATGTAAGCATACTGGCTTAACTAACGGCTGAATTATGACAAGAATTTCATTCTCGAGAAATTGTTCTTCTATACAACAAAAAGTTTTTGAGATAATGGTCAAAAATACACCTGAACTATCACTTTTTTGCAAATTTCACACCCCTATTAGATGTTCCATTTTCCAACTTGAATATTACCAGCTGTTCCATTTTCCTATTTGAACTGTCAGCATCTCTGTGTTAAAACCTACCTAGTTGAGTAGATGGTGATAGTTCAGGTAGGAAAGGGAACAACTGATAGTTGGCCTATCAACTTCTAGGTGCGTTTTAATATATAGATGGTGATAATTCAGGTCGGGAAAAAGACTAATTGATAGTTGGAGTACGAAACTCATGAAAAAATGACAGTTCATATGTGTTTTTGACTATTAACTCAAACTTTTTTAGTAAAAAGCATTTTTGACTTCAACAAAAAGATCAGAAATGTGGTCTCCGACCCTTTCTCCTTCCTCCCTTTTCTATGCATTGTGTTTTGTTCAGAGAACCATCGAATTCACACTTATCAGCAACTTCTTCTGTTATTAGTTGCTCATGTAGCTTATTGACACCATGATCTTGGCTTCTAACCTCCTTTTCCAATTGGTAAATAGATACATCTTCATTCACAATAAATTTCATTATGCATCAATCCTCTCTCTCAGTGGTCCTTGGCTTGACGATATATTCCATTTCAGGTATCGCCATTTAGGGCAATTCGCACCTTTAGGTGGAGATCAAGCAGCAGCAGAGCTTCCCGGGGATTGGGTTTCTATGGGCCATAGCACACAGTGGCTATGGTACTCTGTGTATGCAAGGTAGACAGCTGCCCTCCATTTTACCTTATGCGTCTTACTTGCCCTTTTTAGTCTATTTGAAGAAATAGTTCTTTCTGTATTAGTATGTTATGCTTACATTTAGAGTGGAAGTATCTATACAAATTTGAGACTGAAGATACTATTAGTCCAACAATTGATGTGAGTATTCCAACTACATTGAGTTTTTAATTTCAACATTTGCATTCTTGGAATAACATGACCATACTACTTAAAGCGTGTTTGGTGTTTTTGGTCTGTTACACCAATGATGATAAGATTCAAAAGTATTCTTTACATTCGTAAACTTTTTGCCTAGTCAAACTAAGGCATAAAATGAAACGGAATGTATCTTTTCTCCTTAAGTATTCAGAGTCTAAATCTGGTAATTTTATTTGCATTTCAGCAAGCAAGTTAGCTGGCGCACGAGGTATTTAGTGGTTGGTGATTGGGTAAGAAGATACATTTTCGGGAGAGATTCAAGCCGGATTTGATGACTTGAGCGTCATTTGGATAGGCAGTTCGCATTCTTCATTGTTTTGCTTGACATGCTTGGCTTGTTATGTATATGCTTGTATCCGGCTACAGCAGTTGAAGCCGGATATTGATTTTATGAGCTTTAATGTCTCATGCCATTGTAATTGTGTCTCTTCCCATGATCAGTTCCTGGAGAAATACACTTTTAAATCTTGCAAATTTGAATGTATAAACTTGTTAGCCATTGTCTGCGATTGTTTGTTAGATTGTAATTTCTCTCTTTTTCTTTTTTTAGCTTCAAGCATCTGGTTATTGACCTGATTAATTTAGATTTGCGTCTTAGAAAGCACATTATGAGAGTATATATGTAGCATTATGATTCATAGAGCGCATTGCAAGCTTTTGGTACAAGCTATTATCTGAGCCAACATTGAACGGATGGTTCTGTAAGGTTTTCGTGGAAAAATCAGTGGGGAGGTCGAGCACCTGGAAAATTCGTGAGCTAACCCACATTAAAAACTAAGAAAATAGGCCAATTCCTATTGTGTGGCCCAAATGCTCCTAAATACTGTAAAAAGTAGGCCGGACCTACTAGAATTAATAGCTATGCAGTTACAAGACAGTTTTGTAAAGTCTTAAAAGAAAAATTGGCCTGAAGCCTCGGCAGCTAAAAAATTTGTGGGCTAACACACATGAAAAACTTAAAAAATTGCCTAATTCTTGTTGCATGACCACTAAAAATGCTCCTAATCAATGAATAAAATAGTCCAAGGCTACTAAAATTATTAGCAATGTCGTTATAAATGGTTTCATAAAGTTACTGCAAAAAAATCATCTCGGAAACCAGCACACATGAAAAATTGAGAAAATTACCTAATTCTTATTGTGTGACCCCTTATATTTACCTAAATGCCATAAAAAGCAGGCTGGACCTACTAGAATTATTAATGGCGTCATTATGGATAATTTCGTAAAATTTTATGGGAAAATCAGCTCGAAGCCCTAGCACATGTAATATCTGTTGGCTAACGCACACAAAACTGAGAAAATCGTGTAATTCCTGTTGTATGACCCTTAAAATACTCCTAGATACTCTGGCAAGCTGGCAAACTGAGCCTACAACAATCATTAGTAGCATCATTAAGAACAATTCATTCTGTAAAGCTTTTACAAAAAAATCATCGCAAAGCTCCGCCACCAGAAAAATTATGTGCTAAAACACATGAAAAACTGAGAAAATCATCTAATTTCTATTGTGTGGTCCTTAAGATGCTCCTAAACGTCATAAAAATCTAGTTGGACCCACAAATTATTAGCATCATTGTTAAGGATGGTTTTGTAAAGTTTTTGCAGAAAAATTCGCCTGGAGCTCCAGCAGTAGAAAAATCCCCCAACAAACACACACGAAAATTTGAGAAAATCACGTAATTAGTGTTGTGTGACCCCTAAAATGCTCCTAAACACTGTAAAAAGCAGGCTAGACCTACTGAAATTATTAGCGACATTGTTATGGATGGTTCCATAAAATATCCGCATAAAATTGGCCCGGGGATCAGGTACCTGAAATATTCATGGGATAACACATACAAAAAATTGAGAAAATCATCTAATTCTTATTGGGTGGTCTCTAAAATGCTCCTAAATGCCAAAAAGTAAGTGGACCTACAAAAATTATTAGCAATGGCGTTACTGACGATTCAGTGAAGTTTGTACCAAAAAATCAGCCCGAAGCCCTGGCCCCCCGAAAAATTTGTGGACAAACAAACACGAAAAACTAAGAAAATGGTCTGATTCCTATTGTGTGACCCTTAAAGTGCTCCTAAATGCCGAAAAAGAAGGTTGAGCCTATTAAAATTATTAGAGGCATTCGTTACAGACAGTTCTGTAAAATTTTACAGATAAATTGGCCAGAGCCTTGGCACCTGAAAAATTTGTGGGGAGAAAATCACCTAATTCTTATTGCATGACCTCTAAAATGCTCCTTAATATCGTAAAAAGCAGGCCAACTCTACTAGAATTATTAGTGGCATCGTTATGTAAAGTGTCATAAGATTTTCATAGAAAAATCGACTAGAATCTTGGGGATCTAAAATATTTTGGACTTAACATACAAAAAATTAAGAAAATCACCTAATTCTTGTTGCATGACCCTTACAATGCTCCTAAACGGCATAAAAAGCAAGACGAGATTACTGAAATTATTATAGGCATCATTACAGATGGTTTCGTAAAATCTTTGCGCTAAAAATGGCCCGGAGACCTGGAACCAAAAAAATCCATGAACTAACACATGGAAAACTAAGAAAATCGTCTAATTCCTATTGCATGGCCAGTAAAATTCTCCTAAATGTCGTAAAAAGTAGGCCAAGCCTATTTGAACTATTAGTGGTGTCGTTATGATGGTTCCATAATGTTTCATAGAATAATCACCCTAATGCCGCGTTACCTAGAAAATCTATAGGCTAACACACATGAAAACTGAGAAAATAACCTAATTTCCTATTGTGGTGCCCCTAAAATGCTATAAAAAGAAGTCCAAGCCTACTAGAACTATTAACATCGTTATGAATAGTTCCATTTTGCAGAAAAATTGACTCATAATCTCGGCAACTGAAAAATCTGTGGGCCAACACAAACAATAAAAACGAACAAACTCGCCTAATTACTGTTGTGTGACAATTAAAATGCTCCTAAATGCCGCAAAAAATCGGCCGGGCTTACTGGAATTATAAGAGGCATCATTATGGATAGTGCCATAAAATTTTTGCGAAAAAATCAAACTAGAGCCTTGGCACTTGAAAAATCTGTAAACACACAAGAAAAAGCAGGTCAGACCTATTGAATTCATTAACAGTGATGTTACGAATGGTTCCATAAAATTTTGGCAGAAAAATTGGCTTAGAGCCCTAGCACCTGAAAAATCTGTGGGCTAACACACACGAAAAAGTGAGAAAATTGCCTAATTCTAGGTGTGTGACCTCTAAAATGCTCCTAAACACCTTAAAAAGGAAGCTAGGCTAGGCTTGTTTACGATGTTTAGGAGCAGTTTAGGGGTCATGCAATAGGAATTAGGCAATTTTATCAATTTTTCGTATGTGTTAGTACATGGATTTTTCAAGTGCTAGGGCACCAGGCCGATTTTTCTGCTAAAACTTTACAGAACCGTCCATGACGTAGCCGCTAATAATTCAGTATGCTTGGCTTGCTTTTTACAGTGATAGAATTCACAGCTCATGGATGTCGATTGTGGAACTCAAGCATTTTGCATCTCCTCTAATCGAGTTCCACGAACAGAATCCACGTTTCATATTGTCAACTCGTGAGAACCAGATACTGAAAATTTCAAGCTAATTTTGTATGCTAAGTGTTGTATGTACACATACTTTATCACTAACTCGAGAAGGTGGAGATATTGTTTCTGGAAGACTCTCGACTCAAGTAACAAACATCAGAACAACTAACAGAACAATACAAAAGTAAAGAGAACATAGTAAATAACAAGGAGATTGCAAAATCATGTTGTAAGTTTCTTATTAAATCATATAATCAGATACCACATAATAATGAATGGCCTAAAAGTGTGATTCTCTTCAATCATTTCCAGAATCATCTACTTAGAAATTCAACTCACATTTACATTTGCAATTGATCAAGTAACTAGTATGCAAAATCCTGAAATGCCAATGTCATAATATCTCACTAACTCACAAGAAACCATTTTCCATCTACTATTATATATATATCACAGAAATCAATATGGAGGTTGTCACAGTAGAAAATTTTGAACAAAAGTGTGGGATTGAAGAATCAACTGACATGTGCAATGTCAACATCCTCAGGAATTTTGAATGTGTCTGCTGCCCCGAATTTCCTCTGTTCTTCTGCAACCAAATCCTCCTCTTCACTATCCCCGTCATCACCATCATGATTGACTTGACTTGAAGGGTCATGTACACTTTTGGATATGCAATCATGGGTAGCAAGCATCTTAACTTGGCCAAGATGAGCGAGTTCTACCACAACTGTGTCATCATCTATGGGGAGAGGCTGCTTCCATGGTTCCCCATCAATCCTCATGAATGTGTGGTCAGCTGCACCCTTATGAAACTCAAACCGGATACGATGTGCCTACAAACAGGAAAGTTGAACAAAAAGTTCCAACGAAGGCAGCTCAGTTTTTAGCAATGAGTTCAGACAAGAAAATATATGTTTTTACGAAGTTACTAAAGGATATGTGCCCCCTGGACAAAGCAGGTTATGCCAACATATGAATGTGGTCTGTGTATAAATGTGCATGCATAATATGTACGCCCTTATATATGAAAGAATGAATTAATATCCCAAACCTGTGCAAGCCGCGTTCCATGCCCCTTTGGAGCAAGAAGAACCATTCCATGCCAAGCATTTCTAAAGCCGACAACCTCAATGAGGCCATCATCAACAAATGGTGGAGTCAAGTCCCTCTGTCCATTACATTGATAGGTACGTGATTAGAACAGAAAAAAGGGGTTAGGAAATAAAGGTTTTCTAAGACAAAAATCTATTGATATCACTACAGGCACGCAAACATAGAAAACAAGAAAAAGAAATGGTAGATGGTGGAAGAAGTAAATAGAGTACAGACATCTCGGCGTTTGTTGCTATTTGGTGTTCCCCAAGGATTCAGTCCACCAGAAAAGCTGGGCAAGTTTAGGCACACAATTGACCTGATACTGCAAGTACAACAGGACATGCAGAAGAGGAAAACGGTTAAAAACTCAAATGTTTCATGTTTTGCAATCAACTTGCAGAACATAGAGACAGATGCTACGATAAACCAGAATTATACTACAGTATAATCTTCTATTGAAGAAAGACAAAAAGGAGACTATCTGTTGATCTTCTAAAGTTTCCATGTTACAAAAATAACTGATGCTACCTGGGAGGGACGTCAAGGTTTTTCCATTCGCCGTTCTTTTTCATTATCTTAACCTTGGCCAGTTGAGCTATGTTCCTGCAGCAAATGCAAACCCATAAGTTCTCAAAATATGTGCCATCAAAGAGGTAATAGTAAATATAATGAGTTCTATAAATATTTACTTGAACCATTATCCTTTCCTCTTGATATTTTAAAAAAGCATGATGTCTCTCCTATTTGCATACATTTTTCGGCACAAGTTATGCGTCAGACAAATTAGGAAATCCTGATAGCTGACGAATTTGAAGTTTTCCTTTCTTTCATCTCATTGTTAGTAGTCCTATCTCTGGGTGCGGGTGCTTAAGAAAGAATTCAGATTTTGCTGCATTTACTCTGGCACGGTTTCACAAATTGCAGCTTTTAACTAAAAGTGTTTGTCAGTTATAATGTTAAAAAAAAAAAAATTCTGAAGTTGGGAGATAATCCAACAGAAACACCCATGAAATTTTTGACTATTTAATACAAAGTTGTGAATTTTTGGCATAGTCACCACCGTCATAAAATTAAAAATATAAATATAATGAAGTCCTCTTCGTTGTTTCTCAGAATATTTAACTAAATTAAACATATCTAGCGAATCAGTGTCCTTGTGTGCATGAGAGATTACACTATAATTATTGTAAGAAAAGATCCACAAGAAGTTATGTATTAAGCCCACTGAACCTTGAAGAAGGATGAACAAGGGACGCACAAAACCATCCTTGCGTACATCCAAGCTTTGCATATGTACTCTGAGGAGAAATCCAGGAAAAACATGAGGCAAATGTCCACAAATAATGCGTAGTTTAGAAGAAAATGAAATGCTTGTTTTTAAGAAATAATCCAGGGTATTGCATTTATATGAGCATAGAGTACTGCAGGAGACCATAGGCTTAATCTCGGGCAATGCTAAATCACTATCTCATCAAGGAAAAAGTAAACAATAACTTCATTTAAGCATGAACACTGTCAATAGATACCATCCACGCCATTTATCTAATACTAATATTAAGCTGAACAGAAAACGTGACATCCCTTTTCTGATAAGACACCATGTGATAGTAACGATACTTTCAATGTTCTATAGCAATTTTAAATTGCTTCACATTGCGCAACTGTGTTACAAACTTTACATCATTCAGTACCATGCTATCTGCGGTTTATTAAGCTTACCTTTTTCCTTTAATGTAATGGTCATATACATCAAGAATGTGATAGTTAACAGAACAAAGATCCGTCAATATTAAAATCAACACTTAAGCAAATGGCATCATCTTAAAAAAATGATCCTGCCTTATGATGAATTTGGTCCATATGCCTCAGGTGCAAACACTAAATTCTTGAAAATGGTAACAGTGAGGTGCCAGCACTAATTATTCACAAACCACTGAACAAATTAGGTGAACTGCAAAGTATACTTCCCCATAAAGCATTTTTGGTCAAACAATCAATTTAATGTACTTCCCTTTCAGGCAACTGATTCCTCTATAATATGCAAATGATCTCTATAGAATTATAATGTATAATTTCATGACTAGAGGCAAAATCCATCAAGATCCTGTCGACAACTCATGACATTGATTAATGTGGATTGCTAGAAACATGTTTATCTTATGACAAAGGTGGATAACAGAATGAATGAGAAGTAACATGAACAGAAACGGATGGAAAGCAGTCCCAAGAAGTGTAATAGATCTTAGAAGAAACTGTATAGCGTAACCATGGAATATAATGATATATCACTAGGAAGTAGAAGTGCTATAACTTTGAAGCTTCTCATAGCTATCTCTAACAAGCGGTGTCTCACCAATTTCCCTCTCAAACTTGAATGCAAAGAAACTAGAATAAGCCATCTTAAACAGTCCCTAGCTTTCCTCCTTTCATTCCATTCTTCTACTCTTCTGGTAACCTAGCCTACAGAATGAGAGCATCTCTTTTACAATTTTTTCTAGTACATTTTAACATTGCTCTGCCATTGGTCTCAACAAGGGAGATATAAAGCACGAGGCCCCACCTATCCAAAATTTAATATGCTGAAATCCATAAGAGGGTTAAAAATTTAAAAACTTCTTTCTTTTACCTCGTGTCTGAAAAATGAAAGATGCAAATCAGCCCTTCCGAAAGATTAATAATCTCCACAAATCCAGTCCTTCCTTCTCTGGAAAGAACCATTACATCTCACCTATCGGTTTATCAGCTCCGTCAATTGATAAATTCACAATAATTTTGTTTTCTCTACTTTTTCAGGTAGCGCAGAACTAGAATCGATCAAGTACAAGATAGATATTGCTATAAAAGGATACACAATGAGTCATATAATATATGAAAATAGATCCAAGTCATCTTATTCCTCATATTCAAGAATAAATGTATAAAATGGAACCAAGTCATCTTAATCCTTCGATGCACTTCAATACCTGATTGACAAGCTGGTTTTTGAATTTTTCTGGGTGCATCTTTCGTTCTGAATGAAATGCATATGATACTTGTGCATCCATCCCTGAAGACACAGAGTATTTTAAGATTAGGTGTGTTATTAGATAACAGTAGTACAAGCAGCATAGTACTTTCAAAATAGACTCAACTTTCCTTTTCGGTTTGAGACATAACTCGTAGCCACCTTATTCATGTCAACAACAATACTAGGATGCTTTCATATCCAAATAGAGGTTGTTATTCAGTAAAATCATTGTCCAGTGTAGGCCTTCACAACCTACCTTATTAGCTCCGACTTATTTCAAAAGTTTTATCAATTGATTCTTTCTAGTTTTATAATACAAAGAACCTACTTTCTGGTTTCAAAATTTACACTTTGAATTAACAGTGAAAGGAGCCATCTTAAAAAATATAGAGATTATTCAATTTTAACCCAAGAAGCTAGATTTTCTTATCATATCGTTTCTTGTTTGACGTCATCAAATGTGGCAGAGAAAAAATGAAAACGTTAGATGGCTTCAGAAACATATTTCATAATCAAGAGAATATTCCTTACCCATGCTGAAATAATTCCAGAATCCTCCACGAAATGTATGGCATCCTTCCTGTGAAATATTAAATTAGTCTGATTATTGCTATAAAAGGAAAAGGAACAAAGAGGAGCTTATGCTCTACTATTTCAACAAAAATAAAGCTTGTAAGAGGCGATAAAATGGAATATGATTCTCGAAACCCACAAATTGCCAATGCATGTATCTGCTTGGCATTTAATGATCAAATTAGAAATTTGGATAGGAATGTCATAGTAGATTCACATACCTGCGTGAAGCAGGACCTCATAAGTGCAAGTTAATACATAAAAACCCAGTTCGAAAATTTTCAAGTAAAATGAATGTGGCAGAGGCATACTTATAATAGATTCAGGTACTTAAGTGTGCTGTAGTCTTTCAATTTGCATTCCGATTGGTGGTAAATTTGGACCTTCTTCTCTAATGAAGATTATATTAGAATATTTAATGTAATAATTTGCATTCAAAAAGGAAATAGGTCAATGAATTAGCACACTGCAAACAATTGTAAAAATATGATATTCCAACCTGAGCATATACGCTTTTTGAAATGAAGTCGCTTTAGTATAGAAAACGGAAAAGAGCAAAAACAAAAGAAAAATACCAAAACTTGGTGTATGGAGCAGGAGCTCCGCAGAGTTTTTTTCATACAGCAAGTCTTGCAGAGAATGTAACACACCAAAAAGAAGAGTAAAGATGACAGGGACCTTAGGCGCACTAGAAGATAGAGCTAGACTAGTATAACAACATTACCCCAATGCCTTAAAGGCTCCCGCCCATTGGGGGAAAGGGGGGGTCGGATGTATGCAGCCTGGCCCCTATGTTTAAAAACATAGCGCGACTGTTTCCGGATGACCCATGATGAGCGTCGAAAGTTGCATTGACTAACTGC
>JAABOM020000002.1:3158108-3175979 GCA_011800125.2 Solanum clarkiae
ATTTAGAGGAGTTCTAAAATACATATACATATGATATACCATCAAATTATCTTATTTTCTTTCTAAGAAAGAAAAATATGACGCCCCGGGAGGGTACGCTTGGTGCGACCGGCACTCAGAGACTGTTGCTAATCCCCAAGCGAACTACTTGGCCTCACCGTCACATCATACTCAATAGCTAAAGGATAATACTAAAAAAAACTCATAAGGAAATTATATAATCGAATCTTTATATAAAAAGAAGTTTTCAATCAAACAAAAGTTGGAAAAAGAACAATATTCAACATACTCTACTCAATGTCTATGAAGCCTCTACCTCTAACATCTAGATGGTACTATGACAGGCCATGGCTACCCAACTCAAGGAAAATATAATACTCGGTAAAAAAGAAGGGCTCCTTCGAGGGCAAGGAGGGCTCACCATCTCTAGGATCATGGATTTGAACTTCAATGGTGCCTCTGTTAAAGTCCTCTGATACCTCCCTCTGCATCATAAAATGATGCATCCCAAATAGACTCAGTATATGGAATATACTGATATGTAAGAATGGCTAAAGTAAACACATAGGGCTCGACTCAACTTAGTAAACTCGACTCCGAACTCAACTCATTCAACTCATGACTCGACTCAGTGAATATGCAAGTTTAAGGTTTTAAAATCATTCTTTAAAAATAGACTCAATGTTCGTATGCAACTCATTTTGAAAATCATACTATGTTAACTCAAATGTTGCTTGAAAGTTTCTCTAACCTACATAACTCTCCACCTCATCATGAGTTTTGGTGATTGTCACGACCCCACCCGGGGCCGTGACTTATGCCGATAGGGCACTTGGGAGAATATAATAACGGGCAGAGCGGTTAGTCCTCGGAGTGTCCACAGACCGTGTCTAGTAGAGTCCGGTGTATCGGTGTGTTGTGCAGCACATCTATACACTGGAGGCTACCGGACATTTAGGATTCTAGCTTCCTTGAGTTTTAGAAGATGGCTTGGGGGTGTTGTGAATGTTGTAAATAGCTTGTGTATAGCATGAAAGAGGTGAAGCACATCATGCCCATTATTCTATTCTCCCAAGTGCCCTATCGGCATAAGTCACGGCCCCGGGGTGGGGTCGTGACAGTGATGTACAACGAAAAGACGTCTTTGCCACGCCCGTCCTGAAATCACCCAACTCAGTTCTTAGTACTCCTTCCAAGACTAAAATGTGCTCATAAAAATTAACTCAAACTCAACAATTTAACTCGTCTCAATCGAGACAACTCAGTTCTCAATAACTCAACTCAATTAATTAACAACTCAATTACTTAGAACCATCGTTCATGCAATGCAACTCAAGACTCAAACTAACTCTATGCAAGATTCCAACTCATACGGTCAGTTAAATCACGTAGAAATCATCCATAGCATATATGACATAGTAAATGCTCATCTCATACATATACAAGAACATGTACTCCTCAGCCTCAATTTATTCAAGCTCGTCAAGACACACCTCATCTCATAAAAATAGTTTCCTCGAAATATGGCTCTTTGGACTCAATAAAATACATATATAATATTAGTTCAAATAACTTTTTCATCAATGCATAGAAAAGTCATCATCTTTTAACTCTCAATATGCAAAAATTTGATGTTTAAAATAATACTTTTCTTTAATACTTGAACCCTATCAATATTCCTATTTCATGATAGTGCAACTCATCAATTTACTCATGTATATCCATGAAGACTCAAACAAGTGTAAGAACCTAGAATTCACGATCACAAGATTTATTTTATTCGAGTACTACTCATGAACTTAACTCAAGAAGAAAAAGGGGCGCGTGGATGAACTCACCTGGGATGAAGGTAGATAATCAAATTGTCACGAACTCGACTTGAAATCCTCGATTTCTCACTCTTATGTCTTCTCTTTTAGTCCTGTGTCTTTTTCAAGGACGTAGAACGACTTAAGAATGGGTTATAAACCCTTTCTATACTCAAAATGACCTATTCTGATCATATATTAAGTCCAGAAGGGGTTTAGAAAGGTCTAGAATGCCCCTCACGAAATTCAAAAAAAGTTCATCTCGGTACATGGGGCCCGCGACACGGACACTATAAATTTTTGATATTTTTTCCTGAAAATTCTCCAAATGTAGTTTCTAATCCCATAGAAAATTTTTAGAACAAAATTAAGTGTTGCTCCGCAGCAGGTGCATATCGCACACTTGTCACACACCCTCACTGGAATTCGTTTCTGCATCAAAAAATTATCGTTTGATTCGGTTGCTCTAAAAATCAATCGAGATCACCTTCTCACTCAGTTTTTCATGTTGATTGCAAATTTGGCCTCAAATTTTTCATCGGAGCATAGGAAGACGCGTTATGCGTACATCTCTCCTCTAGGATTATTTTGATAATTTTACCAAGCGTTACAAAAAATAATTAAAGAACTCACAAATATTGAAAAACGATAATTATTGTTAACCAAGAAAAATAAGTTGTACTCCAAAGACAAGATACACTAGGATCAAAAGAACTTTTGCTCAAAATATTTTGATTATACATAAGATATACGATCAAATTATGGGAAAGAAAGATTATTAGAGAATTCACAAATATTGAAAAATGATAATTATTGTTAATCAAGAAAAATAATTTATATTTATACTATATTAAAAATGTGAAGACCCTTAAAAATATTTTTTTAACTTTTTGTCTTTTATTAAAATACTCCTCTTTAGACATAATTGTCTTTTCACTATTTTTTCTAATTATTATATCATGATTTTAATAATATTAAATATTAAATATAATAAACATAATAAAAATTAAATGGAGAAGATTTTCTTATTATGGTTAAATTCCTACACATAGAATTCTTTTTCAACTAAAATAGACTTGATCCAGAAAAAAAATAATCACATAATAAACTTTCAAATAATAATTAAAAAAGATTAAAAAAAGTGGCATCTAGAAAAAAACCCAAAAATTCCCCAAAAAAGAGGTTGAAAAATAGGCAAAAGCTTTCAAAAAATAGACTTGAAAATAAAAATTCAAAGTAATAATAATAATTTCTTTAAAAAAAGGTCCCAAAATAAAAACAAATAAAAGGTTTTTAAAAAAGGTCTAAAAACTGACTCAAAAAATAGGCAAAAGAAAAAAAAAACACCAAAAAATATGAAAAAAAGGTCAAATTTTTCTACTAGCAATTTACCTAATATTTAAGATTGAAATAAGCTAACACATGAAATATAAAGTACTGTAATCTGATATTAATTAGGCAATAATACTAAAATGCATATTATCTAAATAGCGAGTAAGTTTATATTCACGTTAAAATAATACACTTCTACAACGATGGGTTAGAGGTAGTAATATTTTTTCATCTTTCATAATATTATATTATCCTATAATTTATGTTTATGTTGGCCGATAATTTATCTGTAATATATTTGTATGTATGCATGCTTGGTGTTATACCCTATAAAATTATTAAAATATCCATAGATGAGAAAACCCTTGCATAACACATCTTCCCGAATTCTTTCGGCAAACTCGAGGCCAAAATAGATATTAGCACGAAAAATTGTATGAAAAAATATTGAATTTTAGAGCAACCAAATCAAAAGATAATTTTTCAAGGACAAGGATACAATTCCAGAAAAGTGCGCGACACGTTCGTATCGCAGACTTGTCATAGATTTGGACTTAACTATGGTTCTAATTCTTTCTACGAAATTAGAAAATCGATCAAAAAAATTTCGAAGAAAAATGTACTGCGAGGGACCAAGTCTGCGAGACAAACTGGGTCCCAATGTAACAGTTCAAAAACTTCACTTTTTTGAGGGGCATTCCAAATTTTTTTTTATCCCTCCTAAACTTAATGCATGACTTTATGTAGGTCATTTTAAGTGTAAAAAAGGGATTTTAAATCAATTCCTAAGTCTTCTACGTATTCTAACAAAAGAGGGCTAAAGAGAGGAGAAAAGAACTAGGATTTAAGGAATTCAAGCCAGAACTTGCCAAGTTGATTTTTTACCTTCATCCTACCCAAACTGTAGGATTAATCCATCCTTGTGCCCTTTCCATATACACAATCGAATTGAGGCGTAGAGATTGAGTAATAAAATCCTACAATCGTAGAGATTGAGTAATAAAATCCTACAATCTTAATCTTCAAGCTACTTTCTTTCATTGTTGAGTTTTCATGCATATTTATGAACAAATTGATGAGTTGCATGCTGATTACATGAAGTTGGAGCATTAATTTATATTTAACATTATGAACTCTAAATTGTAACATTCTATGTAATCCTTGTTGCATTGACTGGATTGAGATCATGATTGTGAATGTATGAGTTGACTAACTTGAGCATGACTGAGCATGAGGAGTGTATATATATAATTGATGAAGCATAATTGATGGGAGTCTAAATAACCGTTTGAGTTAGAGTCTTAAATGATTTGATAAGTCCTGATAGCATGTATAATTGATGGTCCTAATTGGTTGATCTGTTGAGTGGGTTGATGGACTTTGATTGGAGTTAATGTAAAGATGAGATTGAGTTCATTGATATGAGCATATTGAGTCACTGGGAGGAGTATTGAGTACCGATATAGGTACCAGTAAATAATAAGTTCAATTCATAAACTAAGTTGCCAACATAGGATAGGGGTTATGTTTCTTATGTTCCAAAAAGATGGACATTGATTATGGATCCAGATTGGTTTGATCGTTCCTTACCTTGGAAAGTACTGGACGGTTGTGGCAATGGTAGTGTAAAAGTTGTATCATCACCAGCTCATATGCGATGGTTGTCGATTAGAGAAACTCCTTAAATTGTGCATAACTGATTTAACTGAGTTGGATGCTAGAGTTTATTTAGGAGCATTGTTTTACTATACAAATATTACATCCCTTACTGTGTTAAGTCATGGATTGTTGAGTTGTATCTGAGTCTGACTTGCTTCCTTAGCCATTTTACATACCAGTATATTCAATGTACAGACATATATTTGGGCCTCCATCATTAATGATGTAGATATAGGTGATAGAGGCCTTCTACAAGCGCATCGTTGAAGTCCAAACTCTTATTTTCCAGACTTAATGAGCCTCCTTACTATCCGAAGGAGATTTTTTATTTTTTTTTATTGAGTATCATAATTATTTATTTTGAGATAACCCAAGATTTATCTTGGAACCTTCTAGAGTTGGATAGAGACTTCATAGGTATTGAGTAGAGATAGTTGATTGTTATTTATTTTTTACTTTTTGTTCATCAGAAACTATTATTGAAAGAGACTTATTTATATAAACGGATAGCTTTTACTTGAGTATTTTCTTTCGTTGTTGAGTGTGATGTGATGATGATGCCAAGTAGTTCTCTTGGAGAATCAACAATGGTTGTTCAAGTGCCAGCCACGCCAAGGGTACCCTCCCAGAGCGTGACACTTGGAATAAATATATGTGTTTATTTAAAAATTGAAAGAACTTTCAGAATATAACTTTACAACCCCTACCAAAGGAATTATAAATTGGTATTCAATATAAATTATAGCGTTCAAATATATGACCCAAGTTATTAAAACTACTATATTTTTTCTTGCTAAAAGTCTCAAATAAAAGAAAAATAAATAATAAGTAAATTTTTTATTATTTGAATTATATTGTAATAGAAAATATGAAAATATTAATTATAATTCTTATCAAGATAGATATGAGGTGGACATGAATTTAAAACTCAATGATAATCTAAGATATTTTTCACTTGAACACTAGAATAACATAAAATTATCAACATGGATTGTAGTGTAGCGCGAGACTGTTCCATTCTTAATCAGAGGCCTTACATTCGAACCCTGAGTATGGAGAAAATTCTATTAGGAGCTCTACTATAATACCCCTTAGCTCTTTCTACCTGATCTGGAGTGGACGTGCGGGAGATGCTGAGGAAAAATTTAAGAAAAAGCTGCAAAAGCAGGTCTACGAAAGCTATTATGATTCGTAAAGGGATTTACGATTCATAGAGTAGGGTTTTGTCATAAATTTTAATAACTCAAGTTTCAGATTCCTTTAGTTTATGAGAGGATTTTACGACTCGTAGAACCCTTTACGACTCGTAGAGAGAGGTATCGTGATAAATCCAGTAAGTTTAATTTCGAATCCTATTGCTCATAAAAAGTCATTTACGGCTCGTGGAACGAGGTCTCGTGCCAATTTTTAGTAACCTAGATTTTTAGGACTTCCAGTCTACGAGAGGTGGTCTACGACTCATAGACGGGGCCTCACAGGCAGATTTTAAGAGAGACAATTTTGTCTATTACGTCCCTTTTAATTAAATCTCTGTGTGTTTTAATTTCAGGCTTGTATAAAGTCTTGAAACAAATATAGGGGTATTCATTCATCATTCTACACCTTGGGAGTTTTTTGAGAGCATTGGAGGAGAAAAAGGAGCTAGGGTTTCAAATTCTAGTGCAAGAATTAGTTAAAGTTTGATTTTCTTTTCTACTCCCAGATATGTAAGGCTTATCAAAGTGTGGACTACCTTCTTCCACATGCCCCTTCATCTTCTTGAGTCAAGATTTGAAAAGAGGAGTTGAGATTTGAGAAATTTCATCATCTTATTATTGAAATATTTCACTTATTACAATTTCTCTTGATAATTTATGAAGTTTTGTTGAAGTTACATGATTTTTATATGACATTGAGTTAGAGTTTAATACTTAAAAACATGAACCTTAAATTCCATGATTTCATGAAATTCTATGAATTTTAATGAAATGAGATTGAGAATCTGAATCGAGTAATATGAGTATTACTGAGTATGAGAAGCATGTTGCCTTGAGTCACACATATTACTACACATGAGTATCTTACTTGCACTATATGATAAGTTAATTGAGTGAGTCTAAATGACCATTTGAGTTTGAGTCGAGTTTGATTGTTTATATTGATTGATTGAGTTGATGAGAAACTAAGTTGAGCAGAGCATTGAGATTTGAGTTGATTGATTGAATATTGAGCATTGAGTTGATTGATGAGTTGAGCATGTTTTAGTCTTAGGAGGAGTATCGAGCACCGAGCAGGGAGTGAGTATACCTCTAGTTTAACCCACAAAACTACGTTGCCAGTGTAGGATAATTATTACAGCTCGTTCTGGCGATTTTTGCCCTGCAAGTGAACATTTACTATGGATCCAAAAGAGAGTTGATCGTCCTTTTTCGTGACAAGTTAAGAACAGGCATGAAAACAATGTCACCTTCGTTGTGGATCACCAAACTAAAGATGGTTGAATTAAATGTCGATTAAGATAAACTCCCAAGCAACATTGATTTAGCATGACATTTTAAAATGAGTCTAATCTTACTGAGTCTACTTTTAAAAGCACTATATACTTTAAACTTGCATGTACTGAGCTGAGTCTGAGTTATTGAATCGAGATGAGTAAGTCAAGCTTTACTTTCTTGAGCTATTTTACATATAAGTATATTTCATGTACTGACGTCCATTTGGGCCTGCATCTTTTCATGATGCAGATATAGGTGATAGAGGACTTCAACCCGTGCATCATTGAGGTCCATAGATCAGTACATTTCTAGAGTTGCTAAGCCCTCTTTGCTTTCTAGAGGAGCTCCTTTATCTTATGAGTTAATTTAGAATATTATTTTTTTTCCTTTCTTTGATTTAGGGTGTTCATGGCCTGTCATGACACCATCTAGACTTGTTGAGTGGAGGCTTCATAGACATTGAATAGAGGATTGTCTAGTATTTTGTATTCTAAACTTATTATTGGAAATCATGAGCTAGTTGAGTTATATATTCTGTTAATATGATGCCCTTTTTATTTGAGTATTATTCTTTCGTTGTTGAATAAGATGTGACGATGAGGCCAGTGGTTTGCTCGGGGGCTAGCAATAGTTTCTGAGTGCTAGCCACGCCAAGGGTACCCTCCCGGGGCATGATATCTACCCCTAAATGGGTCATATAGTGTGAGATTCAAATTTAGTCGGGGTTCCAATACAAGTACGGGACACCAAATGAGAGAATAAAAAACATATATAGAATTAGAAATACATTCAATTATTTTGTCTACCATTATTGTCAAATAGAATGAAGTTGATTGTCAATGAAATATAGTTGATATTCATCCTCTGATAGAATAGAAAAATGACATATTTGTAAACGTGATGATATGGGTAGTAACATTTACGTAGTTATTTATAGTTTGGTGCTCAATGACATAAGTTACATACACAATAATTTATTTATTATTATACACTTTTTCTTAATTAATGCGGTTAGGGGTGTTCCGATTTGAACTAAAATCGATCCAAATCAAATATTGAACCAAACCGATAAATAAATTGATTTTATTTGAGTTTGATTTGGTTTTAATTTTTTAAAAATCGATAGTATTTGGTTTGAGTTTGGATTTCTTCGAAAAAATTGAAGAAATAACCAAATCGAACTGATAAATTATATTCATATATTTATAATTATACGTACATAATACATTATTTATAGAATTACTTTTAATGATCTTATATACGTTTTCATCATTTTATTTGTTAATCTACTTATGAAAAGATAATTAAATGCTCAAGATGAGAATATTTATCTTATTGATTTCAAGTATAATGAATGTATATGACAATTGTTGATGAGACTAGAAATGTCACTATTTCTTCCTTCTAGGCCAAAATGGTGAATTTTGAATCTTTTTCATGATAATTTAGTGGTTGAAAGTTTTATAATATCAATCGTTCTAACTATTTTTTATTTTAAATGGATTGTTGTCACATTTTTCCATTTTGATTGTATCATTGCTTTTATATTTGTGTATAGTTAAAACCTCAATAATCGAAACCGATAACAATGAAACAGATTAATGTATATTACAATTAGTTTGATTTGGTTTTGAGCATTTAAAAATCAAATTAAATTTTTTTGGTTTTGATTTTGACCAATAATTAATCCAAACAGACTCGTGAACACTCCTAGATATGACATACACGTGAAAGCATGTATATCGAACTAGTTCACATTAAACACAAGATACACTTGGATCCGAAAATATTTTGCTCAAGATATTTTGATTTTCGAAAACAGATTTATTGATTAAAAAAAATTAAATGAATGCAAGTGGAGTTTTCCAAGACATATAATATCCTTTGGTTTTGAAATGTACATATAATTTTTTCAAACGTGTCTATATATATGTGCGTGCCTACGTATGTGTATGGATTTGGTTGTGCATTTATTTGATCTTGGAAATGCACAATTAAGATCCAATCTTATTATGATTTTATATAGTCAAGGTCTAATAGAAACTTAATTATACCCAATTAGATCTAGATCTAGATCTAGCCACCACAATACTCATGACTAATGACATTTCAAATTAAAGTAATGTTAAATATATTAAAATATCTTTTAATTTTGTAAACTTAAAATATGTCATATGAAATGCTAAAATTAAAAATTTTTTTTATAAAAAAGATAAAAAATAAGATAAACAAATTAAAACAAAAAGAGTATTAAGATATATTTTCAGTTAAGGTGTGTAAGTGAAAGGAAAATATTGTTGTCGGTCTGGCTTTGGTTCCATCTTTGGATTCAAAGTCTTTGAAATAATAATTAGTTTTGAACCAATAATTTTAAAGGAGTTAGTGATATAAATCTCAAAATTAAATCGATCAAATTTATATTTTAAATCTATCTTTTTATAATAGTACACTCATCCTATAAAAATCATGATTAACGTATATGAGTCTTATATAAAGTTATATTTACAGGTCGAATTTGATTGAATAAATATGAAATTCTATAGATTGTAAGTTGATCCTCTAAGTGAGCTTTTTATAGTATCGAATATTAGAGTATAATACATTCAGAAATTCACTTTTCTGTAATTTATAATCTAAAAATCACTCGATTATAGCGTTTCACTCACAAAGTCAATCAATTTTTTAAGTGAATTTTTCACTTAATTTTAATGATATGAACTTTCTTTTTTAGCCAAATTTTTAAGGAAAAAAAATATTATTCATTTAAATTATTTTTTTATTGAGCCACCCGCTAAAACTAAGCGATCGATCTCATGAATAGACTAAAGAAAATGACGAGTTTGAAAGTTTTTTTTTTTTTTTTAATGTTTATTATATTATATATAGACTTAACTAGTATTGACTTTGGTGAACAAGAGAGTAAGGTTTCTCAGTTTCTGTCCTTTTTATTTGTTTTTTTGTCAAAGTGTCACATGCTGATTTTTAATTATTTTGATTTATAATATCTTTTATATCATTTTAATAATATATTTTATTTTTTATCTCAATTTATGTGAAATCGATAAAATTTAGAGGCTCAATCAACATTTTTGTTATTTTTAAAATTTTATATTGTCAAATGTTATGACTTATATTTTTTTATGTTATTTTTAAATAATCTATATTACTCTATCCCAAATTATGTGACATTGGTAGAATTTTGAGAGTCAATTAATTTTTTATATATATATTTTTAAAAATTTAAGTTGTCAATTATGTGATTTATATTACTTTTTACGTCATTTTTTCAATAACATGTTATTTCCTCTATCTCAATTTATGCAATATTGATAAAATTTCAAAAGTCAATAATTTTTTACATGTAATTTAAGTTTTTAATTGTTATGATTTATAAATTTTTTTTACGTAATACGAATATATGCATTGACACCATATAGTTGGACACATAATACATTACATAGGATGCAAAATTATCATATATGATACCATATAGCTGGATGAATATGTCACAAATAAACACATATATTTCATGTGACATTATATTTATAGAACGCCATACCAAACACAAAATATTATATATTTGCACATCCAATATTAACATAGCACGTTCATACATTATGCCAACTAACTCCAAAAAGATTCTGTAACCACATGGATGTTGATGATATTATGATTTTTAATTAATAAAGTGGAAACATAATTCAGTAGTTATATATAGATCTTGCCTCCACACACAGGACAGAATAGATTGCAGTTTCAAGGATATAAAGGTCCAATCACTTTACATTCTAGTTTCATTTTTGTCACTTTTTGAATTGATTGCTTTAAATCGGTAAGCACCGGCAATATTTCAATTTCATCTTTTACGTGGTATATTTAAGTTCACAAAAGTATTATGATACATTTTTTATGATTTTAAAATTTATAATCATAAAGTTAAAAAGTTTTCTTTATTTTCTTAAATTTTGTGCAGTCAAACCAGATTATTCTTTTTAAAACGGAGGGAGTACTATTATGACTTTCTTTTCTCTAGTGTTTAATGTGATGTTTCTAGTCAAAATGGGGTTGGTTTTAAGATCAGTTTGAATATGCGCTATGAAATCAAGTCATTTTATGATTGAGTGAAGAAGAATTGATTTTGTTTTCTTTTGAGTCGGATCTAAAGGGGTAAAAAGGAGTGAGACAACTTCTTAAAGCCAATTGATATTTTTGAAATTAGGATATCGACATTATATTTTTTTATCAATTCGGTAAATAAAGATATATTAACGCTAAGGATATGCACCAATTGTTAGATAGTAGAGGTATATATGTACTATTTTTTAAACGAGAAGTATATCTGCTCTAAGTTGCAAAATTAAGAGTATGTTTGCCCTTTTTCCCTTAAAATCAATTAAATCAATTCATTTATGTGCAATTTAATTTCCTTATACTTATTTATTTATAGGCCAAACCTTCTAGGTATTCTTAATCAAAAGCAGCAATGGCTTTGGTTATAGAGCAATGTCAAGTTACACCATGTTTGGGCTCTTCAGACAGGTTTACACTCCCTCTCACCTACTTTGATGTTTTGTTAATAGATAACAATCGTGTACCAAGGATTCTCTTCTACAAGTTTCCCATTGACAAAAATAGTTTTGTCCAAACCATCATTCCTACTCTCAAACATTCACTATCCCTCACTCTCAAACACTATCTACCCCTAGCTGGAAACCTTGTTTGTCCATTTAATTCGAGTGATTATCCTGAACTGCGTTATGTCACTGGAGATTCTGTATCTGTTACTTTTTCTGAATGTAACATGGATTTCAATTATTTTGTTTGCTATGATCATCCCCGTAATGTTAAGGATTCTTATTCCCTTGTTCCTCAATTGACGGGAGCTAATGAGGATGCATCGGGGGTCCAATATGCACCGATTTTAGCCATTCAAGTGACACTTTTTCCGAATCATGGCATATCTATTGGTATCATAAATCATCACGTCATTGGTGACGATTCTACCATAGTACCGTTCATAAGGTCATGGGCTTCCCTCAACAAATTTGGTGGAAATGATGAGTTCATGATTCCGTTTTATGATCGGTCTGTTGTGAAAGACCCTAACGGACTAATGGATTTAGTATGGGACAAGATGAAGAGATCTAAGAGGGAGATGAGTGCCATAGCTGCGACTCCTCCTTCTCCTGATAACATAGTTCGAGGTACTTTTATTATAAGCCGAGATGACATACAAAAGCTCAAGAATCTGATATCATCCAGACGGCCAAGCCTGACTCATGTAACATCATACACCGTAACATGTGGTTATGTATGGACTTGCTTGAAAAAAACAGAGGATGTGACTGAAATAATAGATCACAACAATGAAATGGAATACTTCATCTGTTCTGCAGATTACAGATCGCGATTCGATCCTCCACTTCCTTCGTCTTACTTTGGGAATTGTATCGTCTGGTACATTCCAAGAGTAAGACATGAAGATTTAGTTGGACATGAAGGGTTTACAATCGCGGCAGAATCAATTGGAGAAACTATTCATAAAAGGAACAAGGATAAGGAGTACTTTTCAAGTGGTGAGTGGTTTCAAGAAGCTGGCAGGGTCTATAATGGCCGCCTTAGACATTTTTCAGTCGTTGGATCGCCTAAGTTTGATTTATACATGGCTGATTTTGGGTGGGGAGGGCCAGAAAAATGGGAATTCATTTCTCTAAACGGTAGTGGTTTATCGATGTCTCTTATTAAGTCGAAGGGTTCAAATGGAGATTTGGAAATTGGCTTGAATTTGCCTAAAACTCAAATGAATGCATTTGCTGCTATATTTAACCATGGGCTTAGCTTCTTGTAGTAATAATAGGTGATGGTGCATTCTGCTTTTAGTTATCTAGAAAAGGACGTCTAAATCCTTTCTACTGGAAGTCAAAATCAGTTGTATTCTTATTGAATAATTGTAACCAACTCCTTATATATGAAAGTAGGTTATGAAATGGTCTCTCGATGTGTCGAACATTGAATAAATAAGAAGCCTGTTCTCATTTCATGTTATCAGGCTAGAGGAAATATTTACAAATTGTGTATATGGTCAAACAATATTTGTAATTTCTTTTAACAAAAAGAATTTGATAAGGAAAAATTACAAGAAAAAACTATTTAAGAGTGTTTATTACATTCTTGACATGACCTACATAATATTTACAAACTTGAACTTTTATTTATCAAAGTGTATATTTCTTTAACCTTTTTAAATTTTATTTTCTATTTAATTTCTTATCTCAATTTTGGGTCAAAACTATCACTTTTTTGAATACCAATGTACCTTTTTTTTTTCTTATCTTTGGAAACAACACCAAATAAAAATTATTCTTTGTTTTTTCAAAAATTAACTTCTTCTCTCTCACGCATTTATTACATTTTTACATCTCTTTCCTGTCCATGGCTGAAAATTCTTGTGGTCTCATTTATTTATTTTTTCTTTTGTCTTTGTCTTTGTTATGGTAGCCAATGTTGAAACTTCCTAATACCAATTTTTTTTTCTTTCTTTGTTTTTTTCTTCTTCGTTGGTTGGTAGGTAGTGCGGAAACATCATGAATCATCCTTCAAAATCACCTATGAATCATCCTTCAAAATCTGTGAAAGAGAAAGAGAAGACATATAACCTCCCATATGACATTGATTTTGAAGATGAGCTACCTCTTTTGAAAAGATTTCATCTGACCAAAGAGGGTAAAAGCTCCGGAGTTAAATCCAATGTGTTTTTAATTTCTATATTTTAAAATTTTTGTAGGCATCTGCTAAATTTTTGCTTATAATAATTTTTCTTTATTGAAATATTATTTTGTGTATAGTATGTGTTTTATGATGAAGATATTTAGATTTTCTTCTATAGTTAGCATGTTGTTTAGAGTTAATTCAAAATTCTTTTTTGCAGATGATATTGTTGTAAACTGTTGAATTGTTGAGAGTTTATTTGATTTTTTTTTATTAAGCCTTGATTTTTATTTTTTTTGACTGCTACTTCATTTTTGTACAATGACTTCCATCCATGGTCCAAATTCTGTCAGGTCTTTGGTGATTTTTTGGGCAATATATTGCTACTATATATATATACACACACACACAAAAAAAAAAAAAATTGGAATGTTTGTTGTGTTAAAAATTTATATTTGCAATGTCTATAACTTCTTGAAATTTTTTTTCTGACAGTAATTACGGTCTTTATACATGTGTCTTTGCTGAATACATTTCCCAAGAACAACTCCATATTGATGATGAAAGAATCCAAATAGTTTCGAATTTGTTCCAGACGAGGTATGAAGCATTGCTTTGGGACTATAACCGCAAAAAGATAGATGCAGGTACGATGAGCGAAAATGCGATCACCGACAAGATGTTTAGCAGACGAGCTCCCCCGCCGAAATCAGGGGAATACGTTTCTAGAAAAAAGGAATAGACATTCATTAATTATTAAAATGTTGGACAATTTTGTTTTACTAATGAATAGTTTGCTAAATTTGAGTTACTTAAGGTATATTTTGTACGATTTTTTTCGATTGTATAGGTGTTTTTAATGTTGAACAATTGGCACATGGTTAGTGATTATGATATTCTTATGCCCTTTATGAATGTATATGTGGCTAGTTACCTGTATTTGTGGGTATTTTTCCTACCATTAAATCACCACAATTTTGCCAACATACATACTATTACCAAATTAATTATTATCATATATCATACCAATACTATTGCCAAATATATAGCTTAGCAACCTTTGCTATCAAATATTTAGGAATATAATAACAAAAATTAAAACAGACCAAAAAAAAAATATTCGCAACAAAAAATAAGGGTTTTACCAATGTCTATACCAATATATCACTATAAATCTGTCTACATACATATTGTAACCAAACTTTTTCTTTCCCAAACCAACCTCATACCGATACTATTACCAACGAATACCATACCAAATATTCACCAAAAATAATAAATACTTAAGTGCCAAAGGGAAACCAAAAATACCAACAACAAAAATCAATGTTTTCACCAATGTAAATACCATCTTAATACCATATATCTGGCAAGATATATATTTTTACCAAAATTTACCTTTCGTATACAATCCTCGTACCAATACTATTATCAAATATATAATATAGCAACCTTTGTTACCAAATATTCCAAAGAGTAATAAAAATTATAAGACACCAAAAAACATAAAATACCCACAACAAAAATCAAGGTTTTTACCAATGTCTACACTAATATATCACAAATAAATCTGGCAACATATATATTTTAACCAAACTTTTCCTTTTCCAAACATTCCTCGTACATATATTATTACTATATAAATACAATAGCAGCCTTTGCTTTATTAAAATAATAAAAACTTAAAACACAAAGGGAAACAAAAAATACCCACAACAAAAATCAAGGTTTTCACCAACCAAAAGACCAACTTAACATCATATAATTGTCAAGATACATATTTTTACCAAACTTTCATCCTGCAAAAAAAATCCTCATACCAATACTAGTACCAAATAAATACCATAGTACGAAATAAATATTCACAAAAATAATCAAAGAGAGAGACTTTAACGTAAGAGAGAGATTTTAAAAGATTGTAAAGTCTTTGTACTCTTTTTATGCAAGAGAGAGAAAAAATATATGGACATTAAATGTATATTAAATGCATTGGTTGCTTGTTGCCATTTTTTCCCCTTTTCCTGACACTATCTATATAATTTGTATTAATTGCACTATTTTTTGATTTACACATTTTCATTTTTTTTAATTTTATTTGTTATCTTTTTTTTTTTAGTCCATATTTACACTTTTGAAAACGAACTATTGACATTTGGTTGTAAATAATAAATGTGGAGCCTAACATGTAATATCCTCTTTAAAAATGAACAGGGAAGTTTTTTGCCCTTTGATAATATCTATAGACAAACAGATTTTTTCATGTCAAGTTGTTACTCTTGATTCATTTTGACCACCGCACATTGCAAACATGAGAAAATGAAAAAATTCATAATCTCAAATAACTAGCCAAGTTGCTATAGTAATGATAAATCCTATTAATAAAACGAGTCCTAATACAGAAAGTCCATATATTCTTAATCTTCAATAAAAATAAAAAAATCAACCCTTTTATGATAATATATATATATAGTTTTGTCCAAACAATTATTCCTACTCTCAAACATTCACTCTCCCTCACTCTCAAACACTATCAACCCCTAGCTGGATACCTTGTTTGTCCACGAAATTCGAGTGGTTATCCTGAACTGCATTATGTCACTGGAGATTCTGTATCTGTTGCTTTTTCTGAAAGTGACATTATTTTGTTAGTAATGATGATCCCTGTAATGTTAAAGATTTTCATCCCATTGTCCCTCAGTTGGCAAAAATTAAGGATGTATCGGGGGTCCAATATGCACCGGTTCTAGACATTCAAGTGACACTTTTTCCGAATCATGGTATATCTATGGGTATCATTACCCATCACGCCGTTGGTGACAGATCTACCATTGTAGCTTTCATATAGTCACGGGCTTTACTCAACAAATATGGAGGAAATGAGGAGCAATTCTTAGCAAATCATGGTGAATTGATTCCATTTTAAGATCGATCTAATGTCCAAGGCCCACATAGACAAATGAATTACCTATGGGACGAAGTTAAGAAATTTAAAAAGGCGATGGGTGGCATAACTATAATTCCTCCTCCTCCTCCTAATAACATAGTCGTTTGAGGTACTTTTATTATCAGACTAGTTGACATCCATAAGCTCAAGAATTTAATATCGTCAAAATGATCAAACTTGAGCGATGTAACATCATACACGATAACATCTAGTTATTACGAAGTTGTTTGATAAAATGAGAGGTTGTCACAAATCCTCATGAAATAATAGATAGGGAGAATGTGACGGAGTACTTTGGATGTGCAGTGAATTACAGATCGCGATTCGATCGTCCACTTCCTCCACATCTTACTTTGGGAATTGTGTCATTTCGTACATTGCAAAAACAAGACATGTTGATTTAGTTGGAAATGAAGGGTTCACGATCACAACAGAATCAATTGGAGAAACTATCAATAAAATGAATAAGAATAAGGAATACGTGTTGGGTGGCGATGGGATGAAAGAAGTTAAAGTGACAAGTAAGAGTGGATGGTATATTGCAATTGTTGTATCTCCAAAGTATGATTTATACGAGGCTGATTGGGGAAGGCCACAAAAATGAAATTTCTTTTCTCTTGGAAATGATTTGTTGATTTCCCTTATTAAATCAAAAGACAATAATGGAGATTTGGAAATTGATTTGTATTTGCCTAAAATAAGAATGAGTGCTTTTGCTGCTACATTCACTCATGGCCTTATGTCACGGCCCAACCGAGCGCCGCGATCAGTACCCGATAGGGGCACTTAGGTACATAGTAAATCAAATTTCTCAATTAAACTGACTCGGGAATCTACCGGAATTTCGGCAGAGTTTTCTCTGTTTTACTGACTAACCTCACCTGCAAATTAAGATCCAATAGCTTCCCAGACAATAATACAAATGTACATAAATATAAATGCGGGC
>JAABOM020000002.1:3176079-3198274 GCA_011800125.2 Solanum clarkiae
TAAAAGATTTTTCTGTTAGGTCTTTTAAAATATTTAATGGTTTCCTAATTATCCGTAAAATTAGGTGGCGACTCTCTGTTTTCTTTCGAATTTCGAGAATTGGTTTCACTTAAATTAATTGGGTTGAAGACTTATTTTGATTTTCATTCTCTTTCAAAAAGCCATTTTTCGAGATAACACGCGCCCCTTCGTCTACTTGAGTTAAGATCATGAGTATAAATTGCATTTTTAAATCCCATGATTCTTGAGTTTTAAATTCTCATACAAGATTGAGTTTCTTGAACATATTCGAGTCAAATTATGAGCTGCACCATTGTTACTTTAAATTATGAATGCATTTCACATGATTGATACATGAACCCTAAACTTAGCATTTTCCTTGCTTACTGATTTAATTGACATTGTGAACCCAACCTTTTAAACTAAGTAGTGTGAACCTAAAAAGTATGTTTTCTTGCTTAATGTATGTTTGCTTGCTTCATGTGTGCATGTATAGAGTATTCATCATGTCGTATGTGTTGAGCATGCTAATATGATGTCATTTGATCATAATTCATGAGTGTCTTACATAATATGGATTGGAGTCTTGAATTGCATTGAATGGACGATGGTATTGAGTTGTTGAATAATTGAGTTGAGCTACTGAGAACTGAGTTGACTTATCTGAGATGGGTCGAAGAGATGAGTTGAGCTAATTTCGATGAGCATGAGTTACTCTTGGAAGGAATATTGAGTACCGAGTTGGGAGAAGTGATTCACCTTAGAACTACGTTACTAGCGTAGGATGGTCGCACAGGATAATTCTGGTGGCCCAAGTCCCCATGGAAGGGCACTCTATTAGTATCTGAGAGAGAGGTAGAGGTTGATGCATCCTTTTCTGTAGCAAGTTACGGACGGGTAAGGCAACGATGCTGTATTTGTTGTACATCACCAAAACTCATAGTGGTGGGAGTTATATCGGTTAGAGAAACTTCCAAGCAACTATTGAGTTGAACATATCCTGATTTTCGAACTGAGTTGCATTATACACTGAGTTTATTTTTTGAAGCATGGTTTCAAACTTAAAAAAACTTGCATAATATTATGAGTTGGGTTATAAGATGAAGAGTTGAGCCTTGAGTCGAGTCTATTGATTGGTTTGAGCCTTATCTATTTATGTTTAGCCCATTTACATACAATACATTCCACGTACTTACGCCATTTAGCGCTGCATCATTTCTTGATGCAGACTCAGCAGATAGAAGACTTCAGCAGACACGCTGTTGAGGTTCAACACCCCTAAGTCCAAACAATGGTGAGTCCTCCCCAGCATTCAGAGGATACCCTTAACTTTCTTCTTTATATTTTGAGTTAGTTCCTTGAATTTGTGGTAGCCATGGTTGTCATAGTACCTCCTAGACATCTAGAGTAGAGACTTCATAGACTTAGAGCGAATTATTCTTGAGTGTTTTCCGGTTCAGACTTAAACTATCTTAAGAAACTATTTATAATGTTTCTGTCTTTTCTTTAATGTTATCGTTGAGCATTCTTCCGCTGTTGACTAAGATGTGATGATGATTCCAAGTGGTTCACTTGAGGACTAACAATAGTCTTTGAGTGCCAGTTACATCTAAGGTACCTCCCTGGGCGTGACAAACTTGGTACCAGAGCGCAGAGTTCAAGTGTCATAGGGAGTCTGTAAAGTTGTGTCTAGTAGAGTCTTGTTTATGGGTGTGTTGTGCATCACCCTTTATAATCAGGAGGCTATAGGATATTAGGAAGTCTTACCCTTATTCTGTAATTTGAGTTAGTGTGATAGAGTATAACTCTATGAAAAATTTGCTCTAATTCGTATGTCACACAATTGCAGAATATGCCACCAAAATGAACTACTTTTCAGAAAGATGCCTCAGCCCCAACTGCTGAGAATTCCCAACCAGAGGTCCCGGTTCAGATAGAGACGAGGAAATGGAGTCAGCCTACCCGGACTGCTGAGGACCCACAAACGCTCCCTGCATAGCCACAGTCGGCTCCCACTTCAGAGGAGGAGTTTAGGGGAGCCATTACTATGCTTACTCATCTAATGGTCTCATAGAGTAGTAGCCGAGGTCCCCAATCCCCTAGCTCTAGCTCTCAAGAATCCACAACTGCTACAAGGCTCAGATACTTCTTAAGGATGGATCTGCCGGTCTACACAGGGACGAAGGTTGAGGAGGACCCACAGAATTTCATCGACGAGATGTATAAGGTGTTGAGGGCCATGCATGTTAGTGGGGTTGAAGGGGTTGAACTTGCCTCTTACCAGCTTAAGGATGTGTCGCATGTCTGGTACAACCTGTTAGAGG
Organism: Solanum clarkiae; assembly: GCA_011800125.2. Lineage (NCBI taxonomy): Eukaryota > Viridiplantae > Streptophyta > Magnoliopsida > Solanales > Solanaceae > Solanum > Solanum clarkiae. Next base: position 3,178,404 of record JAABOM020000002.1, read on the forward strand.
ATAGTTGAGGTGAAAATGCTGAGTGGGATGAGTTTAAGAGTTCTTTCCTTGACCACTTCTTTCCCCAAGATTTGAGCGACGCGAAGATTGAAAAGTTTGTGAACTTTAAATAGAGGGAATAACCATCAAGGAGTACAACCTAAAGTTCATTAAGTTGTCCAAGTATGCTCCAGAGATGGTCCACTATATAAGGGCAAAGATGAGAAAGTTTGTGTCAAGGTTGGGCAGACATGCGAAGAGGAAATGCAAGGCAGGATTACTGATTCCGGGCATGGACATTTTCAAACTCATGGTTTATGCCCAACAAACTGTTGGAGGATAAGAAAAACGATAGAGAAAAGCATATGAGCAAGAAAGCCAACTCAACTAGACACAAGGCTAACTAGCATAAGCAAGATAAGTAGGACAAGTCTTACTTTCAAAAGAGGCATTCTAGGTATGCCCCATCTTAAGCTAGTGCACCCACTGCAAATATTATGTATGATCAGAAATCACAAGAGCAGTCGAATCTTAGAGCACAAGGTTCATAGGCTAGTACGACCCTTGGCTCGAAAGGGAAACTACCCTGTAGGAAGTGTGGTAGGCTGCATTTGGGGGAGTGCACTGAAGGAGGAAATGGTTACTACAAGTGTGGCCGAACAGGTCACTTCCTGAGAGACTGTCCACTTAGGGGCAATAGGGCCCAATCTTCTACTACCATGCTACCATCCAGAGGTAATCAGAAGGTGTCACATGGGGGACAAGCGAAGGAACAGACTGTCTCTTTGCAATAAGGAACAGACAGGACCAAGATGTGGCACTCGATGTCGTGATGGGTATGCTTCGAGTCTTTACTTTTGATTGTTATGCTTTGCTTGACCCAAGAGTGATAGTGTCCTTTGTAACACCATATATGGCTAGAAAATTTGAGATTTCTCCTAAGTGTTTGCTTGAGCCATTCCCTATTTCAACTCCTGTTCATGAGTCTATCCTAGCCAAAAGAGTTTATAGAGATTCTGCAGTGTGTATCTACCATAAGGATATTCTTGCGGATATGGTTAATCTCTAAAAGGTGCATCTAGTACCTCGTCCGAGCCAAATCTGATGATGTTGAGTCTCCTATTTCTGAGTCAGTCCCGGTTGTGAATGAGTTGCAGAAGTGTTTCTCGAGGCCCTACCCGAAGTCACTCCTAATAGGGAGATTGACTTTGGGATTGATGTTATTCCTGATACCCAACCTATCTCAATTCCACCCTATAGGATGGCCCCCGCTGAGTTGAAAGAGTTGAAATTCAATTAAATGACTTGCTTGATTGAGAAAGGTTTTATAAAACCTAGTGTTTTGCCTTAGGGTGCTCTAGTCATATTAGTACATAAGAAAGATGGGTCTCTCAGAATGTGCATAAATTATAGACAACTGAACAAGGTCACAATAAAGAATAAGTATCCTCTTCCCAGGACAGATGATCCATTTGACCAACTTTAGGGTGCCACTTGATTTTCCAAGATAGACCTCAGATTATGTTACCACCAGCTAAAGGTAAGGGAATGTGATATTCCAAAGACAACCTTTAGGACGAGGTATGACCACTTTGAGTTATTGATCATGTCCTTTGGGTTGACTAATGCACATGTGGCCTTCATGGACTTGATGAACAGAGTATTCAGACTGTATCTTGACATGTTCATGATTGTATTTATTGATAACATCCTGGTATATTTTAAGGATGAAGAGGAGCATGCCAACCATCTTAATGCGATCCTTCAAACTCTTAAAGACCGTGAATTGTATGCGAAGTTTTTGAAATGTGAGTTCTGGCTCAAGTTAGTGGCCTTCCTAGGCCATGTTGTCATGGGTGATGGTGTTCGAGTGGATGCCCATAAGATTGAAGCGGTTAAGAACTGACCCAGACCGATCCCTCACCAACAGGCATAAGAAGTTACTTAGGGTTGACAGGCTACTACTGCAGATTTGTTGAGGGTTTTTCTTCCCTATCGGCACCATTAACAAGCTAACTCAGAAGAAGGTCAAGTTTCAGTGGTCCGATGAATGTAGGAGGAGTTTCCAAGAGTTGAAGACCAAATTGACTAAAGCCCTTGTTTTGACATTACCCAATGGGACAAAAAACTTTGTGGTATACTGTGATATATCTAAAGTTGGACTAGGTTGTATGTTAATGTATAAAAGGAAGGAGATAGCCTATGCTTCCAATCAACTTAAGATTCATGAGAGGAATTATCTGTCTCATGTTCTTGGGTTGGCAGTAGTGGTATTCGCACTTAAGATCTAGCATCACTATTTGTATGGAGTGCATGTGGATGTGTTCACTAATGATGAAGTTTGCAATATGTCTTCAGTCAGAAAGAGCTCAACCTGCGGCAGAGGAGGTGGCTGGAGTTGCTCAAGGATTATGATAAGAGCATTCTCTACCACCCATGTAAATCTAACATTGTTGCTGATGCTCTTAGCAGGTTGTCAATGGGTAGCACGACCTATGTTGTGGAAAGAAAGAAAGAGATAGTGAAAGAGGTGCACAGATTAGCTCAATTTGGAGTCTAGCTTGTGGAAAATGATGATGGAGAAGTCAATGTCCAGAGTGGATCCGTATCATCCCTTATGGTGGAGGTGAAGGAGAAGCAAGATCTAGATCCTGTCACACTCCAATTGAAGGAGGCCGTCACAAACAGAAAGTGATGGTCTTTTCCAAAGGTCGAGATGGGGTATTGAGATACCAGGGCAGGTTATGTGTCCCTGATGTTGAGGGTGTAAGAGAGAGAATCATGGCTGAAGCACATAACTCTAGGTATTCTATTCATCCTAGATTTATCAAGATGTACCATGACTTGAGGGAAATTTATTGGTGGAATGGGATGAAGAGGAATATCACGGAGTTTGTTTCTAAGTGCCCAAATTGTCAACAAGTCAAAGTTTAGCATCAATGATTATGTGGATTAGCACAGAACTTTGAGATCTCTGAGTGGAAGTGGGAAATGAAGAACTTAGACTTCCTCACCGGTCTACCGAGGTCTCAAAAGCAACATGACTCAATATGGGTGATCGTGGATAAGATGACCAAGTCGGCCCATTTCTTGGCAGTCAAGACAACTAATACTGCTAAAGAATATGCTTGGTTATACATTCTTAAGATTGTGAGGTTGCATGAGTTCCCTTGTCTATCATCTCGGACAAAGGTGCTTAATTCACATCCAAGTTTTGGAGATCTTTCCAGAAGGGATTGGGTACGAAGGTAAATTTGAGTACAGCCTTTTATCCGCAGACAGACGGCCATGTAAAGCGCACCATTCAGACGTTAGAGGATATGTTGGGAGCTTGTGTCCTTAACTTCAAGGGAAATTAGGATGACCATCTGCCATTGATCGAATTTGTGTATAACAATAGTTATCATGCAAGCATTTAGATGGCCCCTTATAAAGCTTTGTATGGAAGAAGAAGTAAATCAAAGTTTGGGTAGTTTGAGGTCAGTAAAGCGAAGTTGATTGGGCCTAATCTTGTCCACCAGTCCATGGAGAAGGTAAAGGTTAATAGAAAAAGGTTGAACATCGTGTAAAGTCACCAAAGTCTTACACAAATATGAGAAGAAGGGATTTAAAATTCGAGGTAGATGATTGTGTATACTTGAAAGTGTCACCCATGAAAGGTGTCATGAAGTTCGATAAGAAGGAAAAGTTGAGTTCGCGCTATATCAGTCCCTATCAAATTGTGAGGAGGATTGGGAGGCTCGCGTATGAGTTAGAATTGCCTTCTAAGTTAGATGGGAACCATCCAGTATTCTATGTGTCGATGTTGAAAAAGTGTTTGGGAGTTCCTGCTTTGGCGATCCTTGTTGAGAGTACTGGAGTAAAATATATCTACCCTATGAGGAGATTCCAGTCCAAATTCTTGACTGATAAGTTCGTAAAAGTCGAGGAATAAGGAGATAGTTTCCGTCAAAGTTCTGTAGAGGAACTGATTCATTGAGGAAGCTACGTGGGAAGCTGAGGATGTTATGAGAACCAAATACCTGCAACTCTTCGTGCCAAATGACGATGACTTTGAAGGTAATATCCCTATCCTTAACTTAACTGATGTTCCTATTCTTGAGTTGATGTATCTATTAATGAGTCTGAGTATAGTTTATTGAGGTTGAAGAAACGTTTATAGTTCGATTTGTTGAGTGAGTATTGAGAGAAGTCTTGAGTCTACTCGTGCTTTATTTCCACCTCTACTCATCATTTGAGGATGAGTGATCCCAAGGGGGGGATAATGTAATGCCCGATAAAATTACTTAAATGCCCCTAGAATGGAATCATGTACCTAATACATCTTCCCAAAGTCGGACGAAAAATCAGAGATCGAATTTGCGATCAGCACGAAAAATTGAGTGGGAGAATAGTCTCGACTCGATTTTAGAGCAACTGAGTTAAAAAAATTTTTGCTAATTAATTTCGGGACAATGTTGATACGCACCCCAGGCGCGACGCACTAGGTACATACACCTAGACTTATGTTTTCTTAAAAAATTTTGACGGGAAGAATAAAATTCGTTCGAAAATTTTTAAAGAAAAATACACTGGTTCGCTCCCCTGGCGCATTGTGGATCGATGCATTTTCAGTGACGTTTTTTCCTTTAATTTAGAGAAGGGTATTTTGGGTATTCTTGACCTATATTTTAAGTCTACTAAATTGGTACTAAGGTCATTCTTCCCATGGAAGGACACTCTCTTAGGATCCGAGAGAGAAGTAGAGGTTGATGCGTCCTTTTCTGTGGCAAGTTAAGGACGAGTGAGACAATGATGCCATATTCGTTGTACATCACCAAAACTCATGGTGGTGGGAGTTATGTCAGTTAGAGAAACTTCTAAGAAACACTTGAGTTGAGCAGATCCTGATTTTCGAACTGTGTTGCATTAAACACTGAGTCCATTTTTTAAAGCATGGTTTCAAACTTAAAAACTTGCATGATATTCTGAGTTGGGTTATGAGATGAAGAGTTGAGCCTTGTGTCGAGTCTATTGATTGGTTTGAGCCTTATCTATTTATTTTTAGCCCTTTTACATATAGTACGTTCCATGTACTTACACCATTTGGCGTTGTATTTTTCATAATGCAAATTCAGTAGATAGAGGACTTTAACAGACACGCCGTTGAGTTTCAACACCCCTAAGTCGAGACAGTGGTGAGTCCTCCCCTCCATTTGGAGGATACCTTTTACTTTCTTCTTTACATTTAGAGTTAGTTCCTTGAATTTGTGGTAACCATGGCCTATCATGGTAGCTGTCAGATATTTAGAGTAGAGGCTTCACAGACATAGAGTGAAGTATTCTTGCATGTTTTCTTGTTCAGACTTGAACTATCTTGAGTAACTATTTATAATATTTCTGTCTTTTTTTTAATTTTATCATTGTGTATTATTCCGCTATTGAGTAAGATGTGACAATGAGGCCAAGTAGTTCGCTCGAGGACTAGCAATAGAATTTGAGTGTCAGTTACGTCCAGGGTACCCTCCCAGGGCGTGACATTTTATTCTTAAACTTCATGTCAATTCAAAGACTGCTACATAAAATGGGACGGAGAGATGGGAAAGACAGTACTATTTTTGTAAGCCAAACCTTCTCTGATTTTTTAACCAAACAACAATGGCTTTGGTTATTGAGCAATGTCAAGTTGCTTTATCTTTGGGATCTTCAGATAAGATTACACTCCCTCTCACTTACTTTGATATTTTGTGGTTACATAATAAACATGTACCAAGGATTCTTTTCTATAAGCTCCCCAATGACAAAAATAGTTTTTTTCAAACCATTATTCCTACTCTCTAACATTCACTCTCCCTCACTCTCAAACACTATCTGCCCCTTGCTGGAAACCTTGTTTGTCCATTGGATTCAAACGGTTATCCTGAACTGCATTACGTGAAATGAGATTCAGTATCTGTTACTTTTTCTGAAAGTGACATAGATTTTGATTATCTTGTTAGTAATGATCATCCGTGTAACAATAAGGATTTTTATCCCATTGTTCCTCAATTCGCGAAACCTAAGGATGTATCGGGGGTCCAATATGCACCGGTTTTGGCCATTCAAGTGACACTTTTTCCGAATCATGGCATATCTATTGGTATCGTTACCCATCATGTCGTTGGTGATGATGCTACCATAGTAGCATTTATAAAGTCATAGGCTTCCTCAATATATATGGTGGAAGTGTTGAGTTTATGATTCCGTTTTAGTGATTGGTCTATTGTGAAAGACCCTAACGGACTAAGGGATTTACTATGGACCAAGCGAAGGAATACAAGACCACGGAGATCATCATAATTGATACCACACCTCCTGATAACATAGTTCGACGTACTTTTATTATAAGACAAAATGACATCGAAAAGCTCAAGAATCTAATATCATCAAGACGGCCAAGTCTGACTCATATAACATCATACACCATAACATGTGGTTATGTATGGACTTGATAAAATCAGAGGATGCGCCTGAAATAACAGAGAAGAATGAAATGGAATACTTCATATGTTCGGTAGATTACAAATCGCGATTTGATCCTCCACTTCCTTCATCTTATTTTGGGAATTGTATCATTTGGTACATTCCAAGAGTAAGACATGCTGATTTAGTTGGACACGAAGGGTTCACAATCGCGGCAGAATCCATTGACAAACTATTCATAAAAGGAACAAGGATAAGGAGTACTTTTCGAGTGGTGAGTAGTTGCAAGAAGCTGGCAGGGTCTATAGTGACCGCCTTAGCTTATTTTCAGTCATTGGATCGCCCAAGTTTGATTTATACACGGCTGATTTTGGGTGGGGAAGACCAGAAAAATAGGAATTTGTTTCTCTAAACTATACTGGTTTGTCTATGTCCCTTATTAAATCGAAGGGTTCAAATGGAGATTTGGAAATTGGCTTGACTTTGCCTATAACTCGAAGGAATGCCTTTGATGATTTATTTAATACTCATGGGCTTAGCTTCCTCTAGTAGTAATATTTTCGCCCCACAATGAATAAGTAAGGAGGGCCGCTTTTGTTTCTGGTGAATTATGCTTCTTATCTAGGGATATATTTATTGAATAATAAAGACAATGATTGTGTAAGTTGATTTGGTTGTATTTTCATTGAATAATAAAGACAATGATTGTGTAAATTGATTTGGCTGTATTTTTATTGAATAATAAAGATAATGCATGTGTATTTTGATCTGAAAATGAAGTAGTTTGTTCACACTGCAAATTAACCAATTGCTTATATATGTATCACATGCAAGGAGTGACAAAATGTGTAAGTTATTTGGGTATTATCCAGATTTACCCATTTCAAATAAGTTAGGTACCTAACTCATTTAAGATGAATAAAAATGAGTAAAACTCATATTTACCCATTTAAAAATGGGTAAAATATGGGTAAAAGTGACTCATTCATAATGTAAATAATATTTTATTGAAAGAAGTTGGGGTGGACGCGTGTAAGTAAAATTTGTTGATTTTTTTAAAAATTAAATTAACTTTTTATTGGGTGGGAAAAAATTAATTTTTTAAAAAACAATTGGGGTTAGGGGTGTGGATGGGCCAGTTTGGTTTTATACATTATTAGTTCAATTTATTGATTTTTAAATATGCTAAAATAATAGCAAATCAATAAAATATTTTTTAATCGATTTTTGATTTATTGGTTATATAAATTTATGTTGATGGTCCATCACCTTATATAATTTTTTTTTATTTGTTATTGCATTTTAATAAAGTGAAGTGTTAAAAATACATCTAACTGTCTATATTTCTTTTAGTTTAACATCTAATCTATTCGAAATATGAGAAACGCACCCCTAAATTGTCATTCACAAGTTTGAAAAATACACCTCATATAATATGTGATGATGTGTGTACTACACTCTTTTTTAAAAACTAAAAATTGCCATGAAAATTATTTTACGATGACAAAAAGTACCACAACATATAACTAACACAAGTAACAATTCAATATGAAAATATAAATTAAAACACATAACTTCACTCTTTAAACATCAATTAAGGATATATTTTTTTAAAAAAATGTGTTACCAATAGAAAGAACATTTGGACGAAACTTCAAGGTTCAATCAGTATTGAGGAATCCTTCAAAGTTAACCTGTCCTCCATGCTTTATTTGATTTCTCCAATTCCACAAAATCTACATAATCATTGCTGGAATACATTTTAACACATACTGGATTTTACTTGGAGCATCCACATTCCACCACATTTTAATGGTTTATTGTCACGATCCAACCCTAAGGTCTAAACGTGACTCGGCGAATGAAAAGTTCGGAGACAATCCAAACAAGCCTCTTAGCATATCATGCACACATCCTTGGTTGCGGAAGCAAAATAAAACAACAACAAGGGTCAAATATTAAAAAGGGGAAACAAGACTAGGGGAAGTTTCTCATAATCATAGAACTTAAGGAGAGTCAAGCTCATAAGCATATACAAACATAGCATCCAACAACACCTCTACTTAAGAATGGAGCGGGGGAAAGACATTTCCTAGGCTCACTCTCATGATAATAAGTATTTAACATAAAGAAGAAGTCTCAACATAGCATGAATAAATTAGATATTGTCCTCAAGTTGAGGACTCACCAAAGTTTTCTTTAAGAACCGAACTAGCCATGTGGAGGAGGAGGATCGATAGGAGCTCCGGTCCTTACATAGCATATCATGTAGGAATAGAGTATGCGTTAGTACTTAGAATGTACTAAATATACGAGATGCAATGCAACAAGAATCATGAGTGTGCCAGTCAAGATGCATAATCCTAGTTAATAGACATGAGCTTAATATGACATGTATACTGAATACTTAGGTGTAACATTCTTGAGATGAATCATGCTTACATAGCTTGCTCAACACAAAATAGTGGTATGCAAAGTCCATCCAAATACCTTGAACTAGAGGGTGAGACAGACAACATAGTTCATAACCCCTTCACGTAAGTATAGGATAAAGCATAACATCAAACTGTACATGAGGGTGAAGCATAGTATCAAATCATACATGAGGGTAAGGCATACAATATAGTTCGTAACCCCTCCTTGTAGACATTCGTCTTGTACTAGAGGGTGAGACATACAACATAGTTCGTAACCCCTTCTAATAGGCTTCACAATCGACAAACATATAAACATATCGTCAGAGCTAATTAATTCATTGTTAGAGAATAGAAACCTCTCATGGGTGCAACATATGCTTGGGAACCTATAACTTATCGTACCATGCATGTGAGCCCATAATTGTCTCAAAACACTTGACTAGTAGAAATCATACAACAGCTCATCAATGGTTTGAGAATTCTTGTTATGTAATTTCATCAAACAGATGGTGAGTTCATGAAACTTGTTCAAAATCATGCAACTCAAGAGTAAAACAAGAAGAGTAAACTCAATTTAAATAAACCCCTAATGTTGTAGTAAAACCCTCGTTTAGGGTATCTTGAAATTCATCCTAAAATTCACAATAGTTCATAGATTTCATAGTTCACATCATGCATAATTTCAATAGATTTAAATCAACTCATGATATGAGATTAAAATAGATATCCATACATAATCACTCAACACTTGATAAACCCCACCATAATATTTGTTCATAATTCATAATAAGAGATACCTATGAGTAATCCAACTTAAAATCACGTAATTTTCATAAAAAGAGAAGGTTGAGCTCCATGGGTGAAATGACCCATGGATGAAGACCCACATATCTTAAACTTGGAATATCTTGGAATGAAGTTAAAGGAAACTTGAAGCTTGAGATAGGTTCTTGAGTTCCAAAATTGAGCTGGAAATCCTTGAATTTGAATGAGAGATTTGATAAAGTCTTGGAGAGGTTTTAGAGAGGGTTTTGTGAATTCTAGAGTTGAAAATATGGCTATGGAAGCTTTCATGTTTAAATGGGTATTGAGTTATGACCCCAATGCCCTTGAATTAAGTTGGAAAAATAGGGCACAAAATGCATTGTTCCGCGCCCTTGGTGTGATGCGGACCAAACGTGGAGCACCAATTACACTAGTGCGCACCTCAAGTGTGTCGTGGCCTGGGCGCGCACAACCTTTGGACTACAAAAAAATTAGTGAAAATTATTTTTCACTACGGGTCTTCTAAAATCTGGGTTATACCCATTTCCTTCTCAAATTTTCCCACTGGTCAAGAATATGAAATTGAATTTCTGAAAACTACGATTATGGGCATTTCGAATCACATAAGAGTGTTTCAATATCTCCCCCTTAGGAACATTCGTAACCAAATGTCAAAGAAACATACATAAGAGAAGTAATTATGAAGTTTTCAGCCCTACATGAATGCAACAAGTGTACTTAAACATCATTTTCAAAAAGTTTCAACATGAATGTCAAAAAATCACCATAAACTTGTTACCATAAACATGAATGCATGCAAAAAATGACATGAGGGCTGAAACATAAGACTTGAAATCATAGATGATACTTAATTTATTACCTTTGACTTGAGTAGAGTGAAAGAGGAATGCATATTGCTTTTTTCATGTCAGCTTCGGCTTTATATGTGGCACTTTCAACTTGTTAATTCTCCAAAGGACCTTGATGGATGCTACATCTTTGTTCCTCAACCTTTTCACTTGTCTATCCAATATTTCCACCAGGATCTCCTCATAGGTCAAGTTATCCTCCACAACACCCACCACCTCTAAAGGTACTATAGCACTTGGGTCACCAACACTTTTCCTCAATATAGACACATGAAAAACTGGATAAACCATATTCATATCCATAGGAAACTCCAATTCATAGGCAACCTTACCAATTTTCTCACAATTCTATAAGGCTCCACAAATCTCGAACTCAATTTAGCTTTATTTCCAAACTGGACCACACCCTTCAAGGGCGAGACCTTCAAGTAAACCTAACCATCAACATTAAACTCAAGATCTCTTCTTCCCACATCGGAGTAGGACTTTTGCCTACTTTGAGCCACCTTCAATCTCTCTCTTATCAACCTCACCTTCTCCAAAGCTTCCAACACCAAATTCGAACCTATCAAAGCCATCTCACCCACATTAAGCCACTCAATCTGGGATTTATAATGTCTACCATATAGAGCTTCAAAGGGAGCCATGCCAATACTAGAGTGGTAGCTATTGTTATAAGCAAACTCAATAAGTGAAAGGTTTTCATCTTAAATACCATTGAACTCCAAAACACAGACTCTAAGCATATCTTCAAGAGTTTGGATAGTCCTTTCGGCTTGGCCAAGGGTTTTAGCCTATAGTTTGTGGTACTGTCTAGGGATTCGGCCAACTTTGCCAAAAATATTCACCAACTCATCTTTAATGAGATTAAAAAGAATATCAAGTGTCCTAACGACTCCATAGGACTCTTAGTAGGATTTTATAGGCGAAGCAACAGAAAACAAGTGATTTCGATAGTTTTTTGTGGGTATATGCCTATGATTTATAGTGTTGCCTGGGGATACGATCCAACTTACTCAAAAAATTATACTGACCCATACGTAATGAGCCTAGAAAGATATTGAGGTGGCTCGACGATGCCATAGAATTCTTGGTAGGATATTTTGGTTGAAGCAACCGAAAACAAGCACTTTCAATAGTTTTTCTTGGGTGTTAGCGCACAGTTTATGGCGCTTCCAGGGTTCCGAGCTAACTTTCCTAAAATATTACAACAACTCATTTGTAACGTGCCCGAAAAGATCCTCGGGTGGCCCAACAGCGCCGTTGGATGCTTGAGAGTATTTTATATTCCAAGCAATAGGAAACAGGCGATTTCGATAATTTTCGTGGCTGTTAGCCAGTTTGTGGCACTGCCTCAGGATTCGATCTAACTATTCTGAACAATAACACTGACATATCCGTAATAAGCCCAGCAAGAGCCCTAAGTGGCACAGCGGCACCTCAGTATACCTAGTAGGATTTTATGGGCCAAGTAACAAGAAATAAGTGATTTCAGTTGTTTTCGTGAGTATTAGCCAACTATTTGTGGTGATGCCAAAGGATCTAGGCCAACATTACTGAAACATTATATCAACTCATCTGTAATGACCCCAGCAAGAGCGTCATGTAGTCTGACAGTGCCGCAGGATACTTAGTATAATTTTATGGGCCAAGCGACAGGAAAAAGGCGATTTCGATAGTTTTTCGTGGGTGTTAGCTCACAATGTGTGGCACTGAATAGGGATATGGGCATACTTCTCAAAATATTGTACCAACCCGTCTGCAATGAGCTCGACAAGAGCCTTATGTGTCCCGACTACACCACATGATGACTAGTAGGATTTTTTAGGCCAAGCAAAAGTAAATAAGCGATTTGGACATTATTTTGTAGGAGGCCCATGGTTCATTGGGATGCAAGGGGATCTGAGCCAACTTCTCAAAATATTACATTGACCCATTCGTAATGAGCTCGACAGGTTCCCCAGGTGTTGTAGTGAGCATAATCTAAAAATAGGGAAGTTCTATTAGAATATGCCTTCTTAATTTCTAACCACACGCAGGATGCATGGTAGGATTTTATAGGTCAAGCAGTAGGAAACATGCGATTTTAAAAGTTTTTTGTGGGTGTTAGCCCACGTCTTATGGTGCTACCAGGGGATTCCGGAAACCTTTCCTGAAAAATTACACCAACCTATCTATAATGAGTCCGGAAAGAGCCCCATGTGGTTCGATGGTGCCAAAGGACACCTGGTAGGATTTTATGGGCCAAGCAGTAGGAAATAAGCGATTTAGGTAGTTTTTTATGGGTGTTACCCCAAGGTTTGTGGCACTACCCAAGAATCTGGGCCAACATTCTCAAACTATTATACCTACTCGTCCATAATGAGCCCCTAAATAACCCAGTTTCCTGGCGATGCCGCAGGACGTTTGGTAGGAATTTTTGGGCCAATCAAAAAGAAATCTATGATTTTGGCTTTTTTCCTGCATGTTAGCCAACGATTTGTGACGTTCCTCAAACGAGCCCAAAAATGCCCGAAAATGTACCTAAAAATGTCCATATTCATAATTTTCTCATATCTCAATATTTGTGCGTGACATAAAAAATCTGACTTGATATTCTTGATCAGGGAGAAAAATTGAGGGGGAAATGAGTATAACTTCAATTTTAGAGAAACTGTACCAAAATTTAATTTATCCATATTTGCACAAAATAGTAAGGATCCACAACCCTGACGTGACGCGGCTAGGGCGTGGACCAGTGTATTTGTGGCTAATTTTTTAATTTCAGTCAAAGATGTTGGGGTCTTGGGCCTAAGCCTTCCTATGTATAAAAATATATATACTTATTTATTTTTTCAACCCCATATCATTCAATGCATTCCCAAAAAACCCTCTCTAACACCTCGCCAAATATTTCACCCAAATTCAAGTGTCCTAAACTCATTTTTGTATCGCAAGAAATTAATTCAAGCTTCAAGTTCTCATTCAAATCTTCATCAAGGAAATTTCCAAGTTTGAGGAACATGGGTTTCAACCATTGGGTCCTTTGGTGCCTAACCTTTCATTTTATGTAAATTGTATGTTTTTAAGTTGATTTATCTATGGGTATTTCTTATTATGAATTTGACAATGAATTATGTTGGGGTTTCATAAAATGTTAACTGTTTAAGCATATTTTGAGCTATGAATTTATAATCTATTATGAGATTTAATGAGGGATTTTAATGTATCTTGCATCAGGATGTTACCAAGTGTTGATAGGTTGTTTTACATTAAGTTTTCTCATATTATTTTACTCTTGAATTGCATGAGTTTGAACTAGTATTACACACCTGCCAAGTGTTTGATAAGATGTCTGGTTAAGAATTCTTGAGTTATTGATGGTCTATTGCATGACTTATGAGTTAAGTGACTCTATGATGATGAAAGGATTGTATGTATGTATTGAATTCATGAAAATTATCTATGGTGTTGGATGCTGGTATCACCTTGTTAAAAGGGTGTCATGCCTCAATCACCTTATTAAGAGAGTTCCATGCTTCAATCACTTTGTTGAGGGGGGGTTATGCCTCAATCGCCTTGTCGAGGGGTAATCATGCCTCGATCACCTTGTTGAGGGTGTGTGAAGCCTCAATTGCTTTGTTGAGAGGGTATCAAGTCTCAATTGCCTTGTCGGGGGGGTGGTATGCCTGTGCTACCATGTTGAGGGGTATGTACCTCAATCACCTTCTAAGGGGGTGGTATGCCTTGGAGTTAAAGTAATGGTATACTTGGACTATATGGTAAGGTTTCTTCCTATACATGTAATTATATTTGCAAGCCATATGATTTATAAGCACGTACCTCAAGCATTGATCATGCATGTCATATTGATACTTTAATTATCCTTTGCTTATGATTATACATCTTGTGTATGTTGCATATGTCTTGTTGCATTGCATTTTACATACTTAGTACATTCAAACGTACTAATGCATATTTTATGCCAACATGATATTACCACGTAGGAATCAGAACTCTTCATGATTATGCTCTACGTGGCTAGATTTGACATCTTGAAGATAATCTTTGGTGAGTCCTTAAGTTTGGGGACACTAGCTATGCTACTCTTACTTATGTTATTTGTTTATGTTGAATTTTGATACAATGAGGGTGAGCCCAGAAATTGTCTTGTCCCCCGCCCAATCGATGCTAGAGGTGTTGTTAGACAAGTGATGTAATTAAGCTATGATCTTGACTCTCGAATATCCTATATTTTACGCTATCAAAGATTTCCCTTAGTTACTTTATCCTTATTTATACTCTCTTGTTGTTGTTTAATTGCTTCCGCGACCAAGGATATATAAATGATATGCTGAGAGTCTTGTTTTAGGTCCCTTCGGGTTCCTATTCGCTATGTCACATCTAGGCCTGAGGTTTGGGTCCTGAAAAACTTGGTATCAGAGCACTAGGTTGATAATGGTCCTCGACATCCAACACACCACGTTGATTATTCATGGTTGTGAAGCACCCCACAATTATGAATGGGAGGCTGTGAAGCGTTTTAGGAAATATTTCACTTCTTCATGATCTATATCATAGGATAAAGTTAAGTCCCCTAAGGCTTATTTGTCATTCTTAATCATTGTGTTTCAAAACATATCTCAAGCTACTCAGAGTAGTGAGCAAGGTGATGATTATCCCTCACTTGAAGGTTAACTCCCCAACAGTGACATGTCAAATGTGAAGGTTCGTAATGCTTTATGGCTATTGGCCAAAGTTGTGACCGTTTAATTTAATCAATAAGTGGGTGTTCTTGAGACTTCCGGGGATAAGAGAAGGGAGAGTGAGGCTAAGAGGGTCGGAGTTGGTGGTTTCCCATCTTCTGCTAGACTACTGATGCCCAAATATGGGAATAAGAGGATCCCTTTTGCGACTTGTCAAGAGAGTGGCAAGAAACATCAAGGAAGGTATTTGGTGGGAATTGTGGATTGCTTCAAGTGTGGTGGTGATGGGCATAAGATGAGGGAGTGCCATGTGTCCTCGAAGAAAGAAAGGAGAAGAGTTCAAATTGAAGTTACACTTCCATATGCCAAGCCCGATGGTAATGGTGGAATGACTTGTCTTAGATGCCCAAAATATGAGAGGAAATATGGTGGCACATGTTGGAGAAACACCAATGCATGTTTTGGGTGTAGTGAGATAGGCCACAAGCTTTCTAATTGCCCATATCTTCAATGGAAAGGCAAGGGTGTTGGGGTTCAAGTTCCCCTATAAGTCACAAATGTGGGAGGTACTATCCGAGGGATTGTGTGGCTGGTTCGAGTGCATGTTTCAAGTGTGGCGCAAAGGATCATGAGTTGGGACATTGTCAAAGGATCACTAAGGATTATGGTGATGACCATCTGCATTTCCAACCATACCCCTCTAAGGGTCACTATACTTGACATGGTGCTTTATAGGTATGCTAAAATTCTTTGATCTTGATGTGTATTCATTGATAGACCCGTGTGCCACTCATTCTTTTATTACTCCTTTTGTTGCCAAAAAGCTTTATGTTAAACCCGAATTATCTTGTGAGCCATATGAAGTGTTTACTCCCATTGGTAAGTCGATTGTTGCTAGAAGTGTCTAAAGGGGTTTCCCTATTTGCATGAAGTCTTATCTTGTGATTTTGGTTGAGCTTGGCTTGGTGGGTTTTGGAGGTCTTGGGTTGGATTGGTTACATGTGTATCATGCTTTTAATGAGTGTAGAGTCATAAAGTTGTAACGTTATGTTTAAGGATAGATGAACTATATGAACAACTACAAGAGGTTAGTTATTTCTTTCTAAGATTGATCTTCAGTCTGATTTCTTTTCCCCTAAGTGAGAGTGAGGGAGGGTGATATCCCTGAGATGACCTTTTCGGACTAGGTGGGGGCATTTGAAATTTATGATAGTGCTTTTTGGCTTGACTAATGCACAAACTATTTATAGATCTCATGATTAGGGTCTTTAAACCCTGCCTTGTTATGTATATGGTAGTTTGTGTATGGTGTATTGATTTATTTTTGGATGTTACAAATCTTGAGGTATGAGGGGTTGTTCTCTAGATGTTGTAAGTGTGAATTGTGAGTGACAAGGAGATGGTTAGGGAAGTACACCAGTTGGCTAGGTTGGGAATGAGGTTGGATGAAGTTGAGAATGGTAGTGTAGTGGTTTTGATGATTCTGAATCTTTCTTGGTTGAAGAGGTCAAGTCAAGGCAATATTTTGATTCCCCTTGCTAGAGTTGGATATTTTGGTGGAAGATGGTGAAGTGGAGGTTTTCTCCCAAGGGGGAGATGGTATCCTTCTGTACTAAGGTAATTTAGGTGTGCTTGTGTTGGTGATTTGGTTCCTTGAAAGTCCCACACATAAAGGTTGTGATATGGTTTGGCAAGAGAGAGAATTAAGCCTAAGATGTGTGGGTCCTTATAGAGTGTTGAGGAGAATTGATGAAGTTGCATGTGAATTAGAATTTCCCATGGGAATGGATAGGGTTCATCCGGTCTTCCATGTATACATGTTGAGAAGATGTGTTGGTAGCCCAAGTGCTATAGGACTCTTTGAGGTTGTAGGTGTTTTGGGGGATTAGTTGACTTAAGAGGAGGTCCAGCTAGATATATTGGATGGGTAGGTGGAAAGTTTGATTAATGAGGAGGTAGTGCTCGTCAAGGTCCCTTGGGAAGAATCGTCAAGTCGAAAGTGTCACATGGGGAGCCGGAGCAGCATGAAGAAACAATATACATACCTCTTTTATTCTATTCAAAGCTTGAGATAGCAAACTAAGTCCTCTATATGATTTCAAGTCTTAAGGTTCAGCCCTTATGTCATTTGCATGCATTCATGTTTATGTTGACAAGTTTATGGTGGTTTTGACATTCATGTTGGAATTTTCAAAGTGATGTTTAAGTGCATTTGTTGCATTAATATTGGGATGAACTCTTCATGATTACTTCTCTTATGTGCATTTCTTTGACAGTCAAGGACAAATGTTTCCAAGGGGGAGATATTGAAACAACTCCAAAAACGCCAAAAAATGTTCCTCGGAAATGCCCATATTTGTAATATCCTCATATCTCAAGATGTATGTGTGATATCAAAAATCTGACTTCATATTCTTGATCAAGGAGCAAAATTAAGTAGGAAAGATTATGACTTAGAGCAATCATAGCAAAATTTAATTTTTCCAAGAGGGTCCGCGTCCCTGGCGCAACGCGGCCAGGACGTGAACAGGTGTATTTGTCGCCAGTTTTTTAATTTCAGTCTAAGACCTTGGGGTCTTGGGCCTAAGCCTTCCTATTCGTAAAAACACCAATACTTAATCATTTTTTCAACCCCATATCATTCAAGACATTCCCCAAAACCCTCTTTAACACTTAGCCACATATTTCACCCAAATTCAAGTGTCCCAAACTCATTTCTGAATTTCAAGAAATTCATTCAAGCTTCAAGTTCTCATTTAAATCTTCATCAAAGATATCCCCAAGTTTGAAGTATGTGGGTTTCAACCTTGGGGTCTTTTCACCCATGGTGCCTAACCTTCCCTTTTATGTAAATTGCATGTTTTGAAGTTGATTTATCTATAAGTACTTCTTATTATGAATTTGACTATGAATTATATTGGGGTTTCATAAAAAAGTTGATTGTTTAAGTATGTTTTGAGTTATGATTCTCTAATCTATTATGAGATTTGATGAGTGGTTATAATGTATCTTGCTTGAGGGTGTTACCAAATATTGATGGGTTGTTTTATATTAAGTTTTTTCATATGATTTCACTCTTGAATTTCATGATTTTGAACTAGCATTACACACCTGCCAAATGTTTGATAAAATGTCCAGTTAAGAATTCTTGAGTTATTAATGGTCTGTTGCATAGCTTATGTGTTAAGTGACTCTATGATGAAGAAAAGATTGTATGTATTAAATTCATGAAAAGTATCTACGGTGTTGCAAGTTGGTCTCACCTTGTTGAGGGGGTGTAATGCCTCAATCAACTCGTCGAGAGGTTTCCATGTCTCAATCACCTTCTTGAGGGGGTAACTTTGCCTCAATCGCCTTGTTAAGGGGTATCTAGCCTTGATCACCTTGTTGAGGGGTGCCAAGTGTAACACCCCACATCTTACATACTAATACTATACAAATAAAATATGACATGATTTGGTTAATCTAGCGCTAATTTTTAAAAGTGTTTGAATCTCGTGTTAATGGGTTATATGTGCGTCTAACGCTTAAGAGGGTCGGGTATATACTTGTTTGTGTTGAAGTGAGGAGATTACGGCCTTAAAATGAAGTGAGAGAATTGAGGTGCTTGTAGGACTTAGGAAAAAAGTAGGTGAGTCAGCTACTTAACTTAAATTGCTAACTAAACGGAGACGAGACCCGGCGTCGAAATTGTCCAAGTTCGAGTGTGAATAAAACTCGTGTTAAGGGTGTAACTTTGGGATATGATTTAACATTACATATGGACTATATTTACAGCCCAAGGACATCATAAACTCTTGGATACTTTGAGCCCAAAATCAAGTAAGAAAAGTTGGTAAAATAGGGAGCCCAAGTCCATCAACTTGGAGACCCATTTTGGTCCAAGTTTAATGGACAAGCTGCTGGATAAGCAGCTTATTAATGTGTGGTGTAAGATGTTCAAAAGACCAAGAGAAGGTTGGCCAAAGTAGTAGCATAAAGAGGGGTCATAAGCAGTAAATATCCATTCACTTTTAACTTGGAAAATTTATGCTTTCTCCCAACTTTATTGTTCTTCTTTCTTCACCTTGCAAAGAAGCTAAATAACTCTCCTAGGGTTCTTGGAGAAGCCTTATACCTTAAGGTAAGTGGTAAGTAAGTTTACACATGTGTTTAGTATAGTTTTCTTATGAAAAACAAGAAGTATATGTTAGTATGTTGGTGCTGGAATTTCTGGACAGATTGTATACTAAAGGTTCTTGTGTACTTTTATTGTTAATTAAGAAGTTTTCCTCTTGTTGGCTAGCTTTATTATGTAATAATACTTAATTATTCAACAAAATTGGTTTTATAGCAGTGTAAAAAGGCTGATTAACTACTTTTACAGTCCACAAAAGCGAGTCGTTATGTGATATCGCAATTATGTGCTTCGTGTAAACTTGTGGACTGTTGGAGAGCAAGTTGTTGCTTCATATCCTTAATAACTGATTTGTGGCTGTTCTGAAACTAGTCCATAGCTGGTTGTATGTATAAAAATGTTGCTGGAACAATTAGGTTAAGCTTGGAACCGATTTGGAATTGTTAAGGTCGAAAGGTAGCGAGGAAAGGTAACGCTATGCTGTCCCTTTTTAGATTGCGTGGAATTGTGATGTGTTGTGATTTGTGGGCTATTGTAAGGCTGTTATGGACTTAAAATAGGCTGTACATGATGTGTACATGCTAATGTGTATTAGAAA
>JAABOM020000002.1:3211179-3233558 GCA_011800125.2 Solanum clarkiae
AATCCATCCCAAGAATAATGTCAAAATCCACCATGTCAAGTTCAACAAAATCACAAGGCAAGACTTTATGCAATATAAACACAGGACAATTCCTATAGACTCTTCTAGAAATAATGGACCACCAATGGGGGTAGACACTTCATATGGTTCACGCAATACCTCGGTACACAGATGAAGCTTATTACCAACAAAAGGAGTAATGGAAGAAAGAGTGATATCCGGATATAACAACGCATACACATTATAGTAAAAAATCTTTAACATACTGATAACAACATCGGACACCTCATCTACTCCTTACCTTCCTTGGAGAGCATAGAACCGATTTTGTCTTGGAGCACCCCCTTGTTGGCCTCCCCTTGCCCTTTGACCCAAATTAGCACCTTGGCCTTGTGGATGACCATCCCTGCCCTTGTTTTGAGAATAGGGGCAATCAACAATCTTGTGACCCACTTTACCACAACCATAGCAAGCATTAAAGCCTCTCAAACATGGATCACCATGATTTCTCCCACGCTTTTGGTACCTAGGATTAGTCATCCCACCATTGCCACCTTAAAAACGTGGGTTAGACACCTCATCTTTAGCAAACCTCGTGTTTGGAGCATTCGAGGACCCTTGGCATGGAATTTGTGACCTTGTTGGAAATGACCACCCTTAGTATATCGAAAACCACCATCAAACCAAGCCCTCTTGGACTCCCCACTTCTCCTCTTCCTAAGCATCTCCCCCTTAAGTTGTTCGGCATATGTCATAAGCCGAGACAAGTCCATATCACCCACAAGCATAGCGGTGTGACACTTAATTCACCAAGTTGGAGACCCCCGACACAAACTAGGCCGTTTTACAGTCTGTAAAGTGAATCACGACTCGTAAAAATGAGGTTTCATGGTTCACTCAACAGTTTTGGGGAGGGGTATTCTTGTCCTTTTTTACCTCTTTTTAATTATACCCACGAAGTTTGGGGTTAATTAGGATCCCTTAACAGAACCTAAAGCATACTATTCTTCATTCTCTACTTAGGAAATCTGAGAGCATGAAGGAATGGATAGAAGCCATGGTTCTGAACACGTGACTGGGGATTTGCTTGAGTTTCAATTGCTCTTCGAATTCTAGGTATGTAAGGCTACCTAAAGCTTTGAATTGAGTCTGTCAACGCACTCTCCTTCTTCCTTAGGTAGAAATAATGGTCTAATAGTTGAGTTGGAGTCTCCTTATTTACTTTTTTTTTGTGTGTGTATATGTATACCCCTCATGTGCTTTGGAATGCTCCATAAGTGTATTTCTTGCATATCTCAAAATCCATGCATGATTTTGAAAATTTGACTTTATATTCTTGTTTAGGGGGAAATATTGAGTGGGAAAAGGGTAGTCTTCGAATTTTAGAAGATCTGTAGCGAAAAATAATTATTGCAATGAAAATAATTTCCAGTGGCCCTGCGTGCCTAGGCCGTGACGTGCCTGGGGCACGTGATATTACTTCATGGCATGTACGCCTGATTTGTGTCACGCCTGGGGCATGGACCAGTGCAAAACTTTCTCCAGTTTTCTTGTTTCATCCAATGGCATTTGGGTAATAATCCAATGCCCATTTAAACATAAATAGCTCTATACTTAGCCATTTCTCACTTTTAAACTCTCAAGAAACACTCTTGCAATCCTAATAAGACCCTCCATTCAATCTCAATAATCTCAAGAACAAGTTTTCGACTCCAAAAACCTAAGTCAAATCTCAAGCCTTCCTCAACTTTTGCTTCAACAATTCCAAGTTTTAGGTATGTGCGTCTTCATCTATGGGTCCTTTCACCCATGGAGCCCAACCTTCTCTATTGATGAAAATTTCATGATTTTAAGCTGTATTCTTCATAGAGATGCATTATAAATGTGAATTATGTTGGGGCTTTATCAAGCATTGATTGATTATTCATGAATATTCATTTTAAGCTTATTATATTAGTTGATTTATATCTGTTGAGACTATGCATAATATGGGTCATGAAAACTATGAACCATTGTGAATCTTTGAGATGGATTTCATGATATCCAAATTAAGAGTTTTACCACAATGTTGGTGAGTTGATTTGCATGACTCTAAATTGGATGATTGTACTCTCTTATGGTTATTACTCTATAAATGGCATGGTTTGTACATGTTTTCAAATGCCCAGCATGTTTGATTAATCTACATGACAAGTATTTTTAAGTTAAAGGTGAATTATTGCATGATTTGCAAGTCAAGTGTTTTCATGATAATTATGGGCTCCCAAACATATATTGAACTCATGAAATAGTTCTATGATTTACAAGTGACAAGTTGAGCCCTTATTCTATAATTCCACCCTCTTATGAGCAATTATATCTATTTGAGGGGCCAAGCATGATTATTATTTTACCCTCATGTTCAAGTTAAGCTCACTAGTAGGGGTCAAGAATGATACAGGTTTCTACCCTCATGTAAAATACAATACCTACTAGAGGGGGTCAAGTCCATGTATTATTTTCTACCCTCTAGTATAAGATATATGCCCATGTAGCAGTCAAGTATGTGAATGAGCTACTCATTCCATGTTATCAAGTCTTTACAAGTTATTCATGGTATAACTAAATCTATGGTTATTTCAAGTATTCTGTGGGATTAGACTTAGCACCGATTGATGCTTAAGGTGGGGGCTCGACTCAAAGGGTCCTTATATAAAGTCTTGGTCTTTAAACTATGTGCTATCAGAGAACTATATATTTCCCTTAAAGGCTTACTAGTGGATCCATCTAGGCCAAGTTACCCACACAGTGGGGTCAAGTATGGTTTACCTTGGCAAGTAGACCACATCTTCTTTGGTGTAGTATCATTCATCGGGATTCCAAGTAGTAGCTCGCTTAGTCTTATTTGTCAGTTAAGGTCTCCTCCCAAATATGTATGTTATATTATGCAAGTTGAATGTTTGTATGCATGTCTTAATACAAGCATTGATTATACATGTCATATTGAGATTATATCCATTCTTTATGATTATGCATCTTGATTTTTATGGCTTATGTCTTGGTTGCATTGCACCCCGTATACTTAGTACATTCCAAGTACTAATGCATACTCTATGTCTACATGATATCACCATGTAGGGACTGGAGCTTCTATTGATCATCATCCTCCACGTGGCTAGTCGGGTTGCTTGAAGAAGCTTTGGTGAGCCCTTAACTCCGAGGACCATATCTACTTTTCATTCATGCTTGTTAAGACTTGTTTAATACTTTTGGATACTTATCATTTGAAGGTGAGCTCGGGAAGTGTCTTGGCCCCCGCTCCATTTTATGTAGAGGTGTCGTTGGTATTATGGTTGACTATGTTTGAGCTTGACTCTTCTTATGCTTTGATTATTATGAAAGACTTCTCTTAGTCCTGCTTCCCTTTCTATTATTAACACAATTAATCTTGTTTTCATTGCTTTCGCAACCAAGGATGTGTACATGATATCCTAATAGGCTTGTTTGGGGTCCCTTCGGGTTCCCCATTCGCCATGTCACGTCTAGGCCCTAAGCTTAGTTCGTGACAAGGTTGATATCGGAGCACTAAGTTGTTGATGCTCCTCGGAAATCCAACGCACCGCGTCGACTAGAGTCTTATTCATGGTTGTGAAGCGCGCCAAAACTATGAATAGGAGGCTATGAGGCATTTTTAGAAATATTTCACTTCTTCATGATTTATGTCGTGATCTAGATGTAAAGATAAGGTTTCCTCCCCTAACGTACACTCTTTTGCTCTTTTAGATCATGCCACTACCAAGAGGAATACGAAGGATGACCCATACACCCGAGGAGCAACGGGCTAATCCCACTCCTCAAGCTCCTCAAGATGGAGGGGCTACCCAACTTGAGTTTCGGAATGTCATCACTATGTTGGCCCATGCTATGACCAACTAATTGAATCAAGGGGTCCAAGCTCCTCATGCTCCTACTCCGATGTCAAGAATGAGGGACATCACAAGGATGAACCCTCCAGAGTTTCATGGGTCCAAAATGGAGGAAGATCCCTAAGAGTTCATTGATGAGGTGTATAAGGTGCTAGCTATCATGGAGGTGAGTTTGGAGTTGAAGGCGGAACTAGAGGCCTATCAACTCAAAGGTGTGGCTCAAATTTGATTTATTCAATGGAAGTTGGAGAGGGAAAACAATGATGTTATTCCTTGGGAAGAGTTCAAGGCCACGTTCCTGGACTAGTTCTTCTCTATTGAATTGATAGAGGCTAAGATGAATATTTAACACCAAACTAATAAAAATGACTTCAACCTATTACTATGTTAAGCTTGGAATGTGTTCCACCTCTATAGGGACTTCCAAAAATGTGCATAGCTCAATCATAGTTAAATGTCAAAAAATGTATACGAAAGAAATATATCTTAAATTTATTTATTTGATGTGAAGATATGATATGACCATATAAATATTACTAGCTCATCAATGTATCTTTCTTTTTTCTTTTTTTTTTCTTACTTATTTTAAAGAGTTCTTTTCTATATTTGGGAAAGTTGTCTTATTAGCATCAAAAGGACACAAATTCTTGATAGGAGGATAGGTGAATGGGCCTTCAAGTAAACTTTTTGCCATCCATCCATAAGCTTCCTCTGTCAAGTGATATCCATCCCAATTTACATATTGGTTAGGATCCTCACAACTTGTTGATGAAAAATTGCCACATATTTATTGGTTGTCAATTTTAAAAAAATATATTTGCCCTTCTCAGCCAACATTACACACATATTTGAATGACAAGGGCAAATATATATAAATATGTATGTGTGCGCGCACGTACTTTAAGTTGGATGGTAAGGGAAAATATATTAAAATTATTTGACTCAGGATAAATATAATTCTTTTCTAAGAGTACAAGGACAAATATGATCCTTTTTTGTTAATACTAAGAGCTTGTTTAAAAATATATTAATTTTGTCATGACCTAAAAGAAAATGGATCACAACTAAAAGACCTTAATTCCAAAAATAAACAATAATATTCGATGCTATAAATAGATAGATAAGGAAAATGCATTTCAAGATTAAAATATTCAAGACCAGATGTCACAAGTGCAAAAGAGCGTCTAAAGTAATATTGAATCACAACACATACAACATAGTCTCAGGAAATACAATAAAAAGACTACTAAATAGATGATAACATCTAACAGGAACTCGAAATCATAAGTCTCACCATTAGATATGTTAGTATCAATTACACGAACTAGACTCAATCGCCACGAGGAATTCCCTGACTAGAAGCTGCGGCGAAGAAGAAGTAATGTACCCTTTAAGTTTAACCGACTGTAAATAAGGAATTGAATAAACTATAAAATAAATTAGAAATAGTTCCACCTGCACCAAGAAAATCAGTTTGACAAAGTGCCGCCAACATAATTAAATAATCATCAAATAGTACAGAAATGAATAAATGTTGTTTATAATACAATATCTCACTCAGATACTATGGTTCCATAACATGCTACTAGTGGACTCTTTCAAAAATCCTACAAAATTAGGTATTTTAGAAGAGAATTATGATTATCCGATTAAAATTTATCTGTATTAAGTGTTTATATATACCAAATAAATAAATACATGACGACATGTGTTTTATGCTTTAACTTATCACACTTGAGACCATGGTGGCTTATTGATATATTTTATGTCTCTTTAAATCAATTAACAGTGGTAATACTCTTAAGGAAGAATAAAGGAAAATAGAGTAAAAAATCTAAGCAATACTTAGTTTGTATCAGATGGACTATTAATCAATCTAACTACTCTCATATTTGGCATGATTTACAAAAATGATCGAGGATATAGGTGATTCTGTATTTTTAACCTCATTTGCTCCACAGGCAAAACTTCAAAGTCAATAAATTGCCTTTTAACTTGAAGTTTTGCTTATAAAGCAAGGAGAGGTCAACAATTCAAGAATATCAATTTTCAAAATCATTAGATATAAAGGTTGTCCTATAATACCTAGTAGGACCAGTCATGATTAATTTCTCCATAGTACATTTTATATATCAATTCACATTGAACAAAAGTAATATCGATATTACATTGACTTTATATCTAAATTAGATTATCAAGTAGTATTCTATAGAAAATTAAAGTTACACTAATTGTGTAAAATTATTTGCACTATCATTTTTTCACCTAGTGTCTAAATCCTATTTCACGAATCAATTAATCAGAATTTACACAAAATATTTCACTTTGAGAGTAAAAATGCATCCTACCTAAGATAGTACTATTCTCTACACTCAAATTCGATTATGTTGATTAAGAATAGAGTGATACTTACCATATCTTTGAGGAGCTTGATAAAGTTGCATAGCAGCATTGTAATAATCAGCATAGATAATATTAACATGGGGATGAAGCTCTCTAAGTTGATGTAATTCCTTTTTAAAAAGTTCATTATGATAGGAAGCAAATTTATTTGGCCAAATGAGACAACCTAATTCATCATAATCTTCCCCGTTCGAGCTCTCAAAATATGTCAAATAGGATGAAGCACATTCAACTGGTAACACACTTGGTACCATTATTGTCTTTGCCCCAAGTTCCACTAGCTCCTACATTTAATAAATAGAAAAATTGCCCGAACGTTAAGGTGTTCATTTTTCCCCTCATGATAAAAAGGAATAATTTCCAATAACTAAATTTAACAATAAAAAAGAATTATTTTTTCAAACAAAAATAAAATAAAGTAATTTTCCATACACTTACATGAGCACCTGAGGCAATAGATTTGGCAACGAAAGGGATGATGGGATCACAAAATTCTCCTCTGTCGATTCCATCCCAAGTTTTCTTTCTCCTTTTATGTCTTAGTACTAAAATCAAAGTATTTAAGGGGAAAAGAAAGTGGTGACAAATCATAGTGCACTCTCTTGCATAATTGAGAGACAAGGTGTAATGTTTATGTTTTATCTTGTTTTAAGAAATGAAAAAATGACCATTCTATGTAGCAAGTTGCACCTTTGAATAAAAAAAAGTTAGGGATAGAATATGATTCTCTGCAATTTAAAATGCTTTCCCAGAAAACAAAGTACAGTACCTTATAATATTAAGCAAAAGGTTCCTCTGTTAAAAATGAAATATACACGTCACAAGGAGTCCGATGATACCCATCTAGAATTTATGAGGAGGAGATTTGATAAAATAAGAAGTCATCTAAATGACCTAATAGGTCATTACATCATCCATCAAAAAATCATGTTTGTCCTTGAACATAAGGTAAAAGAAGGTAACTGAAGCTTCGAAGAGATGCAGATATTTAGTATACATGTCAGACTCTGTTTCCCTCTATAGGCTGATGTCGCCACTGAACCTTAGCTAAAAAAATCTCTTTAGTCCCGAGTCTACGAACCTGTCTATCTAAAATGGCTATTGGCTCCTCGGCATACATTAAATTTGGACCCAAACTCTACAGCGTCATGAGAAATAACATGGGACTCGTCTGGTATGTATTTTTGAAGCATAGAGACATGGAATACTGGATGGACAACTGACAATCGAGGTGACAAAGCCTACTCATAAGCCACCTTACCTACTCTTCTCAAAATCTCAAATGGGCCAATAAATCTTGGGCTAAGTTTATCCTTCATTCTGAACCTCATCATACCTTTCATGGGTGATATCTTCAACCACACGTGATCACGTACCATAAATTCCAAGGGATGAACTCTCCTGTCAGCATAACTCTTCTACCAACTCTGAATTGTCAATAATCGACACTGGATCAGGCATAGCCGCTCTATAGCATCTCTGAGCAAATCAGTGCCTAAAGCATCAATAGTGACTGAGTCGAACCACCTAATAGGCGACTGGTACCTACGTCCATACAATACCTCAAATGATGTTATTTGAATACTAGAGTGATAACTATTATTATAAACAAACTCTACTATGGGCAAGTGTTGATCCCACCGGGCACCAAAATCAATTACACAGGCCTTAAGTATGTCCTCCAACACTTGATAGTCCGCTCAGACTAGCCATCAGTCTGGAGATAAAATATTGAGCTCATGTCTAACCGAGTACCTAAATCATGCTGCAATGCCTTCCAAAAATGAGAGGTGAACACCGAACCTCAATCTGACACAATAGAGATAAGAACCCCATGCAATCTAACAATCTCACGTATATAGATCCTAGCTAGCTGCTCCACGTTGTGGCTAGTCCTTACTGGGATGAATTGAGCTGATTTGGTCAACCTGTCTAAAATCACCCAAATTGAGTCAAACTTACCCAATGTCACAGGTAATCCAATCACAAAATTCATGGTAATACACTTACACTTCCACTCGAGAATGGGCATCCTCTACATCGAACCTCCTGGCTTTTGATGCTTAGACTTAACCTACTGGCAATTCAAACACAGCCACAAACTCTACAAACTCTACAAAATTCATGGTAATACACTTACACTTCCACTCGATAATGTTGCTTCAGGTCATGAAACATTTTTGCCACACCTAGGTGATGAGCCTCCTCCAAGATCAGGCAAACCCAATCACCTACCTTAGGCACACAAATATTCCCATTAATCCTTAACACTCTCTCGAAATCAAGAAAAGCTAAATTAGCTTCACCTTTCAACACTTTGTCTCGAATCACACATAATTTATCATCATCAAACTAGTGAGAATGAATATGATCCATCAATGTAGACCTAGCCTCAATGAAGGCCAACACATTATGAGATGGGGAGATGTCAAGTCTGATTAACTATTTGGCCAAAGATCGAACCTCGAAAGCAAAAGGCCTCTCTTCCGCCGTAAGAAATGCCAAACTACCCATACTAGAAGCCTTTCGGCTTAAAGTATCAGCCACTACATTAGCCTTACTAGGGTGATAAAGAATAAAGATATCATAATCTTTCAACAACTCCAACCACCTACACTGCCTCATATTCAAATTAGGCTGAGAGAAAATATACTTGAGGCTACGATGGTCTGTGAAGATCTCACAATGCACCCCATAGAGATAATGCCTTCACAATTTCAAAACAAAACACCACCATGATTAACTCCAAATCATAAGTAGGGTAGTTTTGCTCATGGGCCTTCAGATGTCGTGAAGCATATTCTATGACTTTTCCCTTCTCCATCAATGCTCCACATAAACCGACACCAGAAGCATCACAATAAATAAAAAAGGCTACACCTTCTTCGGGCAATGCTAGAACAGGTGTTGAAGTCAATAACTCCTGAAGCCTTTGGAAGCTCATATCACATTCATCAGTCCATAAAAATGCAACTCCCTTTTGAGTTAGTCTGGTCAAAGGAGCTGCAATAGAGGAGAATCCCTGAACAAATCTACGATAATAACCTACCAGCCCAATGAAACTCCGAATCTCAGTCATTGAAGTAGGTCTCACCCAATCACGAAATGCTGAATCCTTGGCCGGATCGATCATAATACCATCCTTAGTCACCATATGACCCAAGAAAGTCATAGACTTGAGCCAAAATTCGCATTTGGAGAACTTATCATATAACTTCTCCTCACTCAATTTCTGGAGCACAATCCTCAGGTGATGGACATGGTGTGTCTTACTCTTGGAATATACCAAGATGTCATCAATGAATACAATCACAAAGGAATCCAGGTAAGGTTTGAACACTCGGTTCATCAATTTCATAAAAGCAGAGAGAGCATTAGTCAACCCAAATGACATAACTATAAACCCATAGTGCCTGTACCGAGTTTTGAAAGCAGTCTTTGGAATGTCGAATTGCCAAACCCTCAACTGGTGATACCTCGACCTTAAATCAATTTTGGAGAACACTGAGGCACCCTGGAGCTGATCAAACAAGTTATCAATATGGCACAAAGGATACTTGTTCCTGATGGTCACTTTGTTCAACTAACGATAGTCAATACACATTCTCATAGTACCATCCTTCTTCTTCACGAACAACACCAAAATAAATCTCTTCTTTAACAGATCTTCTAATTTTTTTTCAATTTCTTTAATTCTATGGGACCCATTCGATAAGGGAAAATTGATATAGGCTTAGTGCCCGGTTCCAAATCGATGGCAAAATCAATATTGCGGTCTGGGGGAACACCCAATAAGTTAGTAGGAAACATATCCATGAGCTCATTCACTATTGTCATGGTCTCTAAAGAAGATGACTCCTTAGAAATATTGCGTACATGAGACAAATAAGATAAATACCCATGCTTCATCATACGCCGAGCATGACATAGGAAATCACCCCCTTAGGATAAGAGCTAGGAGCGCCTGCCCATATCAACTGAGGTAAACCCGGATACACTAGGGTTACAGTCTTAACATACCATTCATGATAAATAAAAAAGATAAAAAGAAAAACAAGGATCACATGATAAAGGGGCAACCAATCCATTCCCAAAATAACATTAAAGTCTAACATGTCTAGGAGGATAAATTGGTCTCGGTCCTACCTGAGATTACCGCTATACAACCCCAATATACCCTAACCAACACTAAGGATTCACCCACTAGTGTAGAAACACGAATAAGTATATCAAGGGGCTCATACATAACATCGATATCATTAGCAAAATAACTCGATACATACGAATAGGTGTACCTAGGGTCAAATAATACTAAAGATGAACGATGGCAAACTGGAACTATACTTGTAATTATAGCATCAGATGCCTTCGCCTTTATTCAAACTAGGACAACATAACATACACGATGCTCACCACTGTGCTGCAATCCACCATGAGCACCACTTCTAACTCCATCCCTAGTACCTCTAGAGAGTTATTTCAGTTGTATGCCACGAGATCTCTATGGACAAGGGGACAAGTGAATCATCACTTTTGGGTGCAGGCAGCGTACTACCCCTCACACTTTGTGAAAAACCCCTAACTACTGGAGCTGGTGTAGACCGGGCCGTCTGTATCCCTGACGAAAAAGAAACAAGAGCATGGATGGGCAATCCTCAGCCTTGTGGCCAAACTGTTCGTATGCACAACAACTTCTGAGACTAGAACTCTGAGACAAATGACCTAAAAAACCACTACACATCCCTAAACTAAAGGAACCATCATAATTGGTTTAGCTGCATGAACTGGTCTCCTGATAACCTGAGCGCCCTGCCTTTGAGAATCTTTACCTCTGGGTGCATAACTTCCAAACTAACCCTGATGGCAAGACTGCTTACCACCACCCTATCGTGCATGTCTGATGTCCTCTATCATCCTAGCATGCTTAGCAATGCTCTAAACGAAATCACTAGATAACACAAGCGAGGTTGTGTCCTCCTGGAGATAACTTGTGAATCCCTTCACAAATCGAAGAATCCATTCAAACTCTATGGGAATACTATATATGATATAGCGGGACAATTCATGGAATTGTGCTTCGTATTAGGACACAGTCATAGATACCTGATCCAATCTATTAAATTCATCACGATGTCTATCACGATGACTATAAGGTACGAACCTCTCAAGAAAGATCTCAGTAAACTACTCCCAACTCATTGTTGGAACATCAACAGGCCTTTGGGCCATGACTGACTTTTACCACTCTTTGGCCATGCTTGTAAACTGATAAAATGTATAAGCCACTCCGTAGGCCTCCAGAATACCTAAATTAAATAGTCGATCCTAATATTCTGTCATAAATTCATATGCCCCATCCCAAACAGTACCATTAAATCTGGGAAGAGCCAATCTCACAAATCTTTCAAAATTTTCTGCTCAGACAAGGACATAACAGTGATGTGCTGTCAAAATATAACACTTTTGATCTTGAAAACTTAGAATTTTGTGTGTTCTCAATACGACTTTAGTTGTTTTTATGAATTTTTGTGTTTAGAATTGTAGGATTACAGGTTGGCCGCGATTTGGGGAAAAATTGTAGAAGTTACTAATTTTTATTATTGTACGAGACCTTATATGAGTCTTAGAGCATTCTACGAGTGTAAAGGTATTTCATGAGAAATTCTAGTGAGGACAAGTTTCTGAAGTGAAGTGTACGAGCATGCAGATGAGTCATGGAGCAATTTATGAGTCGTAGACCACCTTTTGTGCCATAAAGTTCATAGAAGTGGACTTGCGGGAAATTCATCAGAAGAAACCCCTCGTAAACCACTTTACGAGTCGTGAAGGGTTGTCATAGAAGAGAAGTCCAAAATTTCAGTAGCTGATTATGAGACCCTGACTACAAGCCGTAGAAGACACTATGAGTTGTAGAGTACTTTCATGGAGTTTGCCGACCAGTTTTTCTAATTTGTTTAGGAATTATTTTTACTTATTATAAATAGGGTTTTTAGGTTATTTCTCAAAAGTTCTGGTTAGTTCACGTAAATTTTCAATAATTTAGGTTTTGTGTTCATCGAACTCAATATTCTAAGAGAGAAAATTGTGAGAGAGTCTTTGAAACACTTGTGCTTTAATTCAATTTTCAAGCTTCTGATGTCCATTGACATTGGATTTGCTTGTTCTTAATTTAATTGTGTAAGTATTTGATTATGTCTTCTCAATTCATAATCTCTTCATCTGCACATAGCATGAGTAGCTAAATTCACAACTAGGGTTTGGGAACCATGAAGAACTAATAAAGTAAAATCGGATAATTGACAATTCTTGGAAGGTGTATATGCATGTATTAATTAACTCTCTTTGTTTGGCACATTTTCTAGTGGTGGCCAATATTAGAACCCGCATAGTGTTATTGACTAGACTAAGGTAGTAATAAATAGGAAAAAAGGCTAATTAGTAGGATTCGATTGATGTGTTCTCGTCTAATCAACCAAATTTGACTAGGAGGGGGTTGTACTGGGACTTATAGGTAATGGTTAGTAACGTACACTATGCAGCTAGGTCAAGTCACATAGTGAAATTCGCCTCTAATCTTTGACCAGAGGCTTCGTGAACTTAAATTACTGTCCTACATGCTATACACTAGAAAAAAATTAGGTTATCCGAGGAAAATAAGTTGGGGAATCACGGAGAACACAATACTCTAGTTACTCTCTATTATTGATTTTTCCTCGTCATAGTTAGTTTATTTTCTCATTGATTATTGCAAACCCCCTCCCCTTTTTAGGGAATTGAGTCACTACTCATATTGCATATTGGTGAATTTGTCTTGAGTTTATGTATTCCTTATGGGTTCGACCCTAACCTTGGTTAGGTTCTATTTCTTGACAACGACATCAAGATTTTGGCGTAGTCGCCTGGGAATATGGCTAGACTTTATAAATTCATTGGTAATTCGAGTGTTAATCCTTAGTTTCCTTTATTTTACTTTCGTTTTTGTTCTTTGTAGGGTGTACGAGTAGTGTATGCCCAACATTCAAAGTCGAGGAAAGCCTTTTACACCTTTTGTTCGAAGATCTATTGAACTACAAGAAGAATGGCCCAAGACAATGCTAACAATGCGGCTAATGTAGCCCTGGATCAGAACAATAATGATGATGATAGGAATAAGAACCCACCTCCTTTGGAGGACATTCCACAGCCTTGGGAGTTCAACGCCAATGCTTACCAGTGGAATCAGTATAGTTTGAACCCCATGGTTATGGATGTGACTGAAGCTATTGTGTTGACACTACTATCAAGAAACACAAAGTTCACAGTCTCTAGAGGGTTACTTAAGATACTGCAGAACTGTGGGATATTTGCAGGCTTACCATCGGAGGATCCACATAGTCACTTTCATAATGTGGCATTTGTTTGTAAGACTATGTGGGGACGTAGAATCTGTCTATGAATGCAGTCAGTGTTGGGCCAGACCAAGCCAAAAACTGGGCATGGGGGCAGCAAAATAGAGCTTCAACAAAGAGTTCATATGCTGTCAGTATGGGGTCAGACCAAGCCAAAATTAATGAACAAATTATGCAACAGCTTGCTCAGCTTTACACAAGCATGAATGTGGTAATCAAGTAGAACCAAGAGAGAGTAAACATGGTGGTCCACCAACCCCCACGTGCACCCATGTACGAGGAGCCATACTATGAGGAGGACACATATTTTGTGAATGATTAGAAGGAGGGTTTCCAGATCAATGCCTAAGGGTTCAATCAAGACTATTGACGCCAAGGTCAAGAAAACCAAGGTCGAAACTTTGGTAGAGATGGAGCTTATAGAGATAACCACAGAGGTTATTATGGTAGGAACAGGGTGCAAATATAGATTGGGGTCACAGAGAAGGCTTCAGAAATGGTCCTTATGTGCCACACACAGCCACAACGCAGGTGTTAGAAATTTTAGAATTAACGAGACATTGATCACCTATTGAAGAAGGCTAATATGCAAGATGAGACTCTAAGGGGCATGAAATAAGATATTTCAAGCATTAATCAAAAGGTAGAGTCTTATTCTGTGGCTATCAAATAGTCGGAACAACAGTTCGGTCAAGTGTCAACTCAGTTGAATCAGCGTCAAAGGGGTACACTGCTTAGTAATACAGTGCAAAATCTAAAAAATAAAGGGTAGTTTATGGCGGTCACCACTCAGGGTAGAAAGAGCACAATTGACCCTCCTATACTGGTTGATGTAGAAAATGTTCGTGAAGAGATGGTTGCAGTAAAGGATGCGGATGAAGGAGACGATCATGGCAAGGATAGGGTGAGTGAAGCAACTGAAGCACCATAGAGATGTAAGCCCGTCCATAGGCCTTCTCCTTCTTTCCCCTAGAGACTCAAAAAGAGGGAAGAGGAAGGCAAGTTCAAGTACTTTTTCTCCATGCTAAAGCAGCTACCTATCAACATCCCTCTCATTGAGGCTTTGGAGAAAATGACAAGCTATGCGAAGTATATGAAGGACTTGGTCATCAAAAAGCGCACTGTGAATCAAGAGCTTTCTCAAGAGCTTCAACATTGAAGTGTTGTCACTATAAAGTCCTTAGCTCAGAAACATGAAGATCCATGTGCTTTCACCATACCTTGTACTATTGAGATGTAGAGTTCACAAGGGCAATATGTGACTTAGGTACCAGTATCAATCTGATGCCCCTTGTGGTGTACAAGAAGCTTGGATTGGGAGCCCTTACTCCTACTAGCATGCGGTTACTGATGGCAGATCGAACGGTGAAGAAACCTATGGGGATACTCTATGATGTGTTAGTTAAAATGGAAAAATTCATATTCCCTGCAGACTTTGTGATTCTAGAATGCGAAGTTAACTTCAACGTCCCAATCATCTTGGGAAGACCCTTCCTAGCCACCGAATGCACCCTAGTGGACATAGAAGCTAGTTAACTCGGGTTAAAATTGAACGACGAAGAGGCTGTCTTCGATATCTGTCATCCTATGAAGCATCCAGATGAGCTGAAGAGTGGATTTTGGGTAATTAGTGAAGTCTGAGTAACCAATTTACCTAATTCGTGATGCATCAATAAATCAAACACTACAAGGAGGCAACCCAAGGTTTTTGATGTAATAGTGTAGTTATCATTTTATTTTCAACTTTTGGATTCATAGGTCATTTATTTTGTTGCATTTGATTGTAGCTATAGACACTGAGTTGGTTGCATATAGGGTAACAACATATTTTATGAAGAGTATGCTGGTACAGGACTAAGTTAGTCATGTTAGCTGAAGAAGAGCATCAGATTGAGTCTCTACGACTGGGTCTGTGAGTCGTAAATCACTTTATGACTCGTACCCCATCTTGTAGAGATTTCAAAGAACAGGAAAAATATGTACTCCAGTCCACGAGCCAACTTTACTATTCCTAGAGCAAACTACGAGTTGTAAATGGGGCTCATTGACCCAGGTAAGTTTTCTAAAATTTCAGTAAGTGTTGAGGGTTCTACAAAATCATGATCTACAAGACATAGAACCATCTACGACTCATAATCGAGATTTCATAAACCCAGGCCCAGTAAATTATCAGTTGACTCGGTAGAGTATAAATAGAGGGGTCAAATACTTTTGACCCAAATTTTGACCTAAAATTACAAAACCTACTGCCCCCTTCCCCAATTTTCGACCACCGTGATCCATTTTTCAGGGAGAATTTTGGTAATCTAGGGTTTTGTGCCTACCCATCTCTTTCATCTTCTTCAAGTTATATCTCAATTCTTGGTGAGTTTTTGGTTTAATTAAAACCCTTAATCTGCCTTGTTTTAATTGATTGATTTGAAAATTTTGTGGGGCATGATGTTTAGACACGAAATTCTTGTTGAATTTTAATTGTTATGTGAAATCGGGTTGCCCTTACTTGAATTGTTAATTGAATTTGGAATTGTGTATTTTGGCCTTATGAATATTAATTTTGGCCGACCTTGTATGATTGAATGATATTAAATGATTTGTGGTTGTGGAATTGGTAGGTAATGACATAGGTTCATGATTTTATGTTAATTAAATAGGAATGGTCGTAATCATAAGATAATTTATGCTTAATCATTTTCGATGGGGGGTGCTGGCCCCTCCAAACAGAGTACCACTGGTTAGTAGACCACCCCGCAGGAGAAGGGTGGCCAGACTAAGCCACAAACTGGTGCTTAGGTGCCCAGGTATGTGTTTTTGACCTCATATGTATTATTTTTGCTTGATTTTGTGCGTCGGGGACAATGCACGTCTTTTTCGATGGGGGTGTGGGTTGTTATGAGCCTCAATGAAGTCTGAATAACTTATGGTCCATAACTACCCCAATTTTTTATCCCAAGATTTCCTTGCCTGTGTGTTATTCCCCTATGGATATTTATTTTCTGTTGAACCAGCATGTTTAGGATGATTAGACAATATATTTGTAGCATATAGTACCAATACTTGTGGCATATAGCATGTTTTTATGTTTGGTTTTGAAAAATGATACCCACCAAAATTGTTGATTAAGTAGTTAGATAGTAATCATGCATGTTTAGCTGTCTGATAATATCTGTTATGAGAAGTGAGGATAAATTGAGATAAGGATCATGATCTGTGAGTCTTTTGTTGATAATATAATACAGTGCCATGTGAATGTGAGCTTATTTTGATAAATTCATGTATTTTATGCTGATTCAGAACTTATGTTGTTACTCTAAGTTAGACTGTAGATTAACTGAATAGGAAAAGATCTTAGGCCCTTGTTCTTAAATAGCCCACTTTAGCCTAAAAATAACTAACCAAATAGCGATATATCCCTTTCCGAATATTTGAGCCTAATATGTACATATTCCTTGAAAACACATGCTTAACCTAGTATTGTCTAGTGAAAAATCCTGAATTTGGCCCTGGTCTTTTCTTGGACATTGTGTACCTTGACTGAGGCAAAAAGCCTAAGTTGAGAGTTCCTACCAAAAGTGGCCTTGGTTTGGAGGATAGATATTGTGCATCTCAACACAGGCTAAAAGCCTAAGTTGAGGGTGGATGGTGTAAGGGTAAAGTAAAAAAATAAGGGGGTGAGTTAGGAATGAGAAAATAAGAAGAAAAAGGAGAAACATCATGTACTGGGCACAAGAACAATGAAAGATGCCTTAGAAAGAGCTAAAAAGCAAAATAAAGTATTAAAATAAGGCAAAAAGCTGAAAAATGATAAGAAAGCACCTAGAAAAGCTTGAAAGAGGAAAAAGGGAGGATAAGGTTAAAATAATTAAGTTAGTAGGGCAAAAGTGTAGACAAACGCAGTTCAAGGAGGGCCTTTAGTCACTATTTTTCCAAAATATCATACAAAAGTCTCCTAAGCCTACGTTACAAGCATAGAAAGTCCTAAAGTGATCCTAGTCTAATTAGTTGAAGGTCTAAGTCATGAGTATAAGGGTAAACCTATGGTATTTTTAGGGCAATCAGTTCATAAGTGATAAGGCAGCAAATAATTATAATGGCGTTTTTCTACAATTCCCTAAAGTAGTTCCTAAATTACATAATTTGGGGCAATCCATCCAATTGAGAAGCAAATCTGGTGAGTTTGTTAACGGCGGGCGTATAAATAAACTTATTTTAACGGCGAAAATAAAGTGAAACAATAATCGATACTTGAGCAGTATTTTTGACCCTTTTCCCTTAAATATTTTGCATATCTTACTTTTAGGTGAGCTGACAGAATATTTTTCTTTTTTTAACTTTTACCAATTTAAATTGACATACTAAAAGTAGTGGGAATTATTTAATAACTTTGGCATCACATGATTGCTTTTAACTTCATATATACATTATCACAACTTTCCTTATCTTTACAATTCTTTCTTCTTTCATTTCTTCCTCCTCCAAGTTGTGACTATAAGTAATACAGATAATTGTGTAGTACAAATTTTAATTTTTTTCAATGAAATTACTTCATACAAATTTCATATAATCAATGTAATATTCAATATGAAGTTAAATCAATTTCTAGAACATTAGACTAGATGAAAGGAGAGAAGAGTCAAGTCCTCTGAATTCACAAAGATTCCTTAAGGAAATTATTCCCCTCAAGAACCTGAGCTTATGGAATATATCCTCCCAGGATAAAATGGCTCACGACAAACAAATAGTGGTACCTCAAATTTGTTATCCAGCGAACCACTCAACAGCTTGTAATCACACTTGAAGTTTTTGAAACAACATTTTTTCTTCTTGAAACTTGTCTTAAACCTTTCTTCCAAAAGTTCTTTAGTTTTTCCTCTTAAGTTCTCGAGTTCTTAAGTTGTTAAGTTGTAAAGTTCTACTAATATCTGAGAAGGATTCAAGTATTTATAGTCAATAGGATGGTATAATGATTCATGAATAGTAGATGAAAAGTTGCACCGAAATATGAAAGGTTGCATAAATATTTATGAATGAAATGAATTCATTCATAATTGCATCTTTCACAATTTTAAATACACAATCTTTATACAACGTACCATTATCCATTCACCCATTACATTGAACCTAACACAAGTTAGTTCTATTTTCTCAAGGCTACATTACTTCAAAAAGACTCTCAATCTTCTCGTATAACCAACTGAAAAGGTTAGTTTTCTGTGAAATCTTTTATGAGCTTACTTCTAATGGAGTTTCAAATGCTTTTAATGGACCAATTAGAATAGGATTACAAGTTTTCAAATGCAGCCTCTATATTTTGAACTCTTTTGGATATATTCTATTGTCTCTTACCTTGCTTCTTTCTTTTCATATTAGTTAGGATTTTTAGGCTTTCAAAATAATTGCTTATATATAATTAAATTTTTTCATACAGATATCACGAAAAAAAATTTAACTCCTGATACGATCTCATTCCATAAATTATAACATACGATTATTCAATAACTCAATCTCATACTCAAATAAGGACAGACAAACCTACCTCAATGCCGAAACTGCACAAATGGTATTTATATAGTTGTTGGTCACGAATTCTCCTCTTTCTATGCTCTACCCAAATTTTATTTTTCTTAGCCTTAATACGAAAAGACCCAAGTATTTAAAGGAAAAGAGAGCGGAGACAAAAATAGTGTATCTTTGAATAATTGGGGAGAAAAATATATTGCTTTTTATTATTATTATTATTATTATTATCTTATCTCAAATGGACATGACCGTTCTTGCGTTATTGGGAACAAGATATAGTGCATATAATAATTTTGTTTGTCACCTCCAATCAGATCATTACATATTAAATATTTTCCTAACTTCAGTTTATATGAGGAAATTCTTTTTCTTTTAAAAAAAGAGAAATGAAGGTGCAAAAGAGGTGGGAGGAGGGTAGAAGGTAAAGGAAAAATGATATTGGTGTAGAGACTTCGAAGAAAGAAACAAGTGTGTGGTGTCTTTGGAAGGAGGGGGTTAGTAGGTAAAGGAAAAATGATATTGGTGTAGAGACTTTGAAGAAAGAAAACAAGTGTGTGGTGTCTTCGGAGGGGGGGAGGGGGCGAGTTGAAAGGAGAAGCGGAGATGGGTTGAGTGGGTGGATGAGAGAGTTTGAAGAAGGAAAATAAAAACGTGGAAGTCGGGGGGCCTTTGAAGAAGAGGAGAAAGAGTTGGGGCACAATCCTGTAAAAAAAATTTAAATACACATCTTTAATTAATTTTTTGCTATATCAGCTCTTTGGGGTAAGATTATATTCAAGTTAAAAGTTGTTAGGGGGAGTATGATTTCACATGAACTCTTCTGCATACACGTTGATCAGTGGCAGAGTTAAAATTTTATAAGGAAGTTCAAAATTTTAAGAAGTAGACACACGAACTGACCGAAGGGGTTCGATATCTATTTTTACTATATATAAATAGTATAGTTTTTTGCCGAAAAGGGTTCCGATGAACCCACTGGCTCCGCCATTGGCGCTGATTATGTGGCGACTATTTCATATGAATACAACTAAAACTCATTGTAGGTAATATCTTTCTCACATGCTTTGTGGGGACTACTTTGGACTTGAGATCCAGTAATGTCCGTATATGCGTGTTCGAATTGGCTTATTCTAAGTAACTTTTGGCTTTTAAGTTCTGTTTTAGTTTTTTTTAAAAACAAAAATGACAATTGAAAGGTGTGGATGGAAAATAAAAATGTAAAAGAGGTGTGTGTTATAAATAAGGTTGTTGAATCTTGAAAGTGAAAGAGATTACTAAAAATGGTGGTAGTTGGATTTTAAAAGATGTGGGTGAAAAATGAACTAACTTTGAGTCTTGTGAGGATGTAACATTTGAATTCTAAAAACAAAAATTGTGGTCCCTGAAAATATGAGCAATTAAAATGAAAAGGACTATTTTTGTTGAAAGAGATGGTAAAAAATTTTAAAAAATTTATTAGTTGATTTAGCATTACAGTGACAAATTCGAGATTTTCTTTAATTAATTTAAAAAATAAAAATATAATATTTGTGATTTAAATTTGAAATCTCAAGAAAATTTAGAATTTCTGGGAAAACATTTAATTATATATTTAGGGAATTTGAAATCTATATATTAATATTAAAAATAATTTTTTTCTATAAAATATAACTTAATCAAATAGATTTAAGTGAACTCCTTCGCCACTCTGAACCCACCCTTGCTTAACAAGTGGGAAACTAAGAAGAAAAGGATTAAGTTTTCTTTTTTTTTTCTTTTTGAACAAAGAGTACTTGTAACATTTTTTAAAATTTTCAAAAAACTACTACTTTATTCCTCCCATTTGTAGTAGGAGTCTTACTTAATCCGTTGTTGTAGTTGTTTTAGCATTCCGTTGAGAAATGAAAGGTTGTAGGCAATTTTGAATTTTAAAGCTTAGGTTGTTCGAAAAGTGAGTTTTGATATCATTTGGAGTTCGAGTCTCGAAATGGAATTTTATTAGTTCCATTAGTTCTGGAATGTGAAAATTAGTGTAGAGCACCTTGCTTTCAACTTTGAGGCTATTTTGTGGATTTGAGGTCAGGAGTTGAAAGTTTGGTTAAGAATCGAAAAAAGTTCAACTTTGGTCAAGATCTCAAGTTTGGATGGTCGGATTGAATTTATGATAATTTTGTTGATTTCAAGAGGCGATTTTAGCATAGGAGAGGTATTGTCATACGTACAGGAGTTTCGAGGGTATTTTGGTTCTTTTGAGTTTTTGATCAGTTTTGTTGAACTTTATCGAGTTTCATGTCAAGAAAATCTCGAAATGATTTTTGATGGTTCCATTAAGTTTAGAATGTCAAATTTAGTGGGGTAGCATATATGGTTTGTGTTTTCAGGACTCTAAAGAAATCTCGAGGGTGAATTCCGTGTTTTAGGTATTTATTGAATTTCTGCTGAATCTGGTGTTGACACTCAATTTTATTCTAACTTTTCAAAAATTTATACTTTTATATTATTATTTTTAAATAGTTTAAAATATTTTTTTTATTTATTAAGTTATTTTTTTGTGTTAAATAATATTTTTTATATACATCGTTGGTCATATTTATTTTTATTCATTTTACCATTTTTAACAAAGTATAATAATTTATCTTTTTTACATAGATAAATATTATACGAATATATTTAATTGGTCTATAGTTTGAGCCCTTATTTTTAGTCCATTAGGATTTTATATTTAATTAGTCCATAATTTGAGCCTTTATTTTTAGTCCATTAGAATTTGAAGTGTGGTTTTTAGAAAAATATTTTGTCCTCTTACCTATTATTTTTTCCAACAGCCGTTATCAGAATCTGGTCGCCCACCGAAAAACCCCTTCTTCTCCTTCACCGGTCATAGCCACCCCCAACCAACCAAATCTCCATTTCCAGTCACCAGATCTTCTTCCTTGCCCTCACAAAACCCCCCAAAACGACTCATTTTTCAACCATCTTCAACTGCCGACAAAACCACCACACAATCAGCCTCACAATTGCCTTAAAACCATCACAAACCTCCAACCATCTCCACAAAACAGACCTCCGCATAGCCCCAAACCAGTGTCAAGAACCCTCCCCCCCCCAACCATAACAGCTCCGACCAGCCACCAAACATAGCTGAAACGACCCAGAATCAACAATCCAAACCGCCCCCCTCCCCCCC
>JAABOM020000002.1:3245360-3265033 GCA_011800125.2 Solanum clarkiae
TGAAAAGCTTTTTAATCATGTGCATATAGAAAGAGCTTGTGGACCTTTTATTTTATGATATTTCAATTGATTTTATGTTAGATCCATTAACCAAAACTTTCATCATCCACATGTCACACTTGTCCCTCCTAATTAATATACTCAAAAACTTTTCTTGTGTCCTTAATCAATCCATTATGACTAGTCATCTAGTACGATAAGTTACTATATATGTAACTTTGATAATTTTGAAAGTAAGTTTGGTAGTAGCCACTAATCTCGCTTTTCTGTGGGATAAGTTTGATAATAGTCTAACGTATTATAAATATCTTTTTTTTCCCATCTTAATAGCAACAATAAAAATAAAGAATATATACGATAATAATATTGATAAGGAAGTAGATATAGATATTTGAGCTCATTAAATTTAACTATGCATCAATTTAACAAATTATCTTTCAACAAATAAAATAAAAGTTGACCAAGCTATCTCGAGCATGAAAAGAAACTAATCCAAATTCAAGTTGGATAAGCTTTTTGAAAAGAACAAAGTGCTATATCTATGTATTTTTTCAGAAATGTTCTCAATGCTCCATGACTAACAAAAGTTCTTATTTCCCTTTTTTCTTAGAATGAAGTGACGTGAGATAATAAATTTTCTTATCCCATTAAAATAGAGGATATGGTGCCCATGTGGCATAAATAGTCTTTCAAAAAGTGGTTTATCTATATTTCTATTTATATATTTATTTATCTAATATAAATAGGTCCAAGATATATCGTGAATTCATTTGAATAACGATAAATTAAGAAATAGAAAAAGCATAAAGAAGCAGAATATAATAAAGAAGAAGAAGAATAAATTTGTATATTGAGGCTAAAAATAATGAGATTTTTTTATTTGTCGGTTAAAATTCTGAGTCTGATTATTTTAACTTTTGCTAAAGTAAATAATGGAGAAAAAAATACAGCAGTTGGTGGAGAATCAAACTATAGACAATGACAAAGTTTGAATCCTATTAACCAGTGAGCTCAGCTTCTCAGTTATGTATATATATAAATTTCAAAAAATTTGACCTTATATATAAGATGTAATTTTTCAATTGAGGTGATTTGAATGAATCTTCTACCCTCCGTATAGATTCAGCTTTGTTCATCATCAATCAATAGATTGAGAATTCGAAACACACCGAAGAATAAGTGAAAAAACACTATTCATCCTCTTGATGGGCAGAGGGGGACAAAACCTACCACTAAAAGTATGTATTATAGTGGATCGTAAGATTTCTCAGTCCTTTTTTTTTTATAAAAATAATATCTAAGGATCAACTTAGTACACCACAATTAAGTCCATATCGATACTATCTCCTATCAATATAGGTATCAAGTAATTATATTCACCAGAATTTGTATCATAGTCTTTTGATTGATCTCATGATTCTTAATTCATTTTATTAATCACTTAGTCATATTCTTGAATATGTAAGTATCCCTTCATTCTTAACCATTGATCTTGAGTTAGTCGAAAGCATACCTTCTACATAACAACTTTAAATATAAAGCTAATTTAATCAAATTTTAAAATAAATATTGATCAAATTGAATAAAAAAAATTAAAAATAACAAAAGAGCTTCCAGACAAGTTTTACTTTAAAACATGACATAAAAATATATGCCTAAAGTTGCTTTTGTCATTGTTCTTGCACATTTATCTATATATAATACGAATCGCCGCACCAAAAATGTCATCCCCCACTAGCTACATTAATTTTAAAGAATCTCTTGATCACTCGCACTTTTTTAAAAAAAAATTATTAGTGTTCTTCCATGTTCCTAAATAGGCCAGTTGTTGGTAATTATTTTTCTTGGCCATGTGATGATGAAACCTTTTTAAGAAAATGAATTTATATCACTAGACATAGCGTCTACTAACTTTTAATAAAAAAGAAAAAAACTCAATAGGAATAATTACAAGCAAGTATGATTATACCTTATCTTATCAAACCTAATAAGGTAACGAACCTCTACCAATTAACAAGCATGAAGAAAATTAGAATTAGATAGAACTAGGTATTCTATGATCATCATAAAGTTTGTAATATACTCTATGATGATATTACAAATGATGATAGTAAAAAAAAAAGTAAAATAAAAAGCCAAGAAGAAAGTTGAGTTATCAAACTCAAACTTCTCTTTGCAGATGTATGAATTAAAAAAGATAGATAGCCCATCTAAAGTAATCTGAAATATTTTTCTTTTGTTCACTTCTTCAAATTTGTCCAACAATATTTGATAGTTCATCACTTTCTGAACTTATTGGATCTGGTTGAATACATTGATATTGTCATGTAATTCTACTTTGCAAGTCGCATCAGTAGGTGCCTTGGAACAAAATCTCTGGTCACTTTACCATCTCAACTATGCTGCCTTCTACGTATTTTCTATTTATTTTTGCTACTTCTACTTCTTATATGCCTAGGAGAGATGTCTCCATCCCTAGCGACTTTTATCAAAGCATATGTCCAACATACTATCTTCCTCGTCCTC
Source organism: Solanum clarkiae (assembly GCA_011800125.2). Classification (NCBI taxonomy): domain Eukaryota; kingdom Viridiplantae; phylum Streptophyta; class Magnoliopsida; order Solanales; family Solanaceae; genus Solanum; species Solanum clarkiae. The sequence continues at coordinate 3,247,887 of JAABOM020000002.1, forward strand.
ATCAAACCAATATCATTTAAATCAATAATATAGGCATATTAGTTAGAGTATCTCCCAACGCTAAATTCTCTATTTTTTCTTCTTTGAGATTGAACTTTTAAGCACAAATTCTGGAGATTTCGGGATTAACTTGCTATTCAAAAAAGGAGATGCAACATGCTCTTCTTCAGCAACCAAATCAGTCCACCTAGGAGCACTCATCTCTCTCTGCTTCCCTTTAGAAATAATTACATCATCTGTGACGTTAGATTGAGAGAGTGATAACATACCTTCATTAGTAGGAACTATTAAATTAGTTACTACATGCTAGATATTTTTAAGACTTGGATATTTACTTCGACTCGTCGAGAAATCGATACTCATAGAAATTATTTTTTTTGGGTGCAACTATGCTCCAATTCCCAGCTGCATTCTCATTACTACTTGAAATTACAGCTTGCAAATCAATAGCTTCCAAAGATTGAATATCACCACATTTTGAAGTTGTGGTTTTTCCTTATCTATTAAGACTTTGTGATGTTATATCAATTGTCAAATTCTCAGGTTGAGAATCAAATTTTTGTATCAATATAGCATCATGAAGTTTCTCAGGTGTATGCTTATTCTCATTGGAATTTTCAGCAATATCATAGGCCACTTCATTTTCCTTTTTATCCTTTTCAGCAATATCTGGCCCAGGCGTTGGCTAGAATTTTCTTCACTTTGGAGCACCAAATTTTGATCTTCAAACCACTTTCACCTGGCTTTGCATCTAATTCTTTAACTGTTCCATCAGCGTCCTTTTGACCAACTTTTCGCCTATCTAAATTAACTTTTTTCGCATTGAGATGATCACGAAGATTACCTTGAAATATTTTTTCATTTCATTATTATCTTCATTGACTGTGGCATCAATTTGACCCTTGATGAGAGCTCAACAATCATATTCTATGCCCCTGATGTTTACATATCTTACAATAACACGGTAAATAATTATACTTAACTCTTTGCCATACATTTGTAATCTCACCAGTGACTAAATCTTTGAATTGAACTCTAATTCTTTTTAGAATCGTTCTTAATTAAAAGATCCACTCGACATTTACCCTTGCAGTACTAGGTCGTGTCTTATCATAAGCAGCTCCATCCACATCAAGAGGTCCAATAGCTGAAGCCACTGAAAACAAAGCATTATGAACAAAATATTGACACAGTAAGCTCAGGAAAGAAATCCATGTCATTGCAATAGAGGTTTCCTCCCTAGGATCAAAAGATGGAGTCCACTTTTGGATTCTGAATGGTATAACAGTACCAGCAAACTTAATCAACCTACTAGTTTTTGAAATGATTGCAATATAATCTTCCTTCAAAGTGAACCATAACAGTAAGTGCCGATTTTTTAATAACCCGATATTGCATTTACCCTTAAAACCTAATTGTTGAAGCAATATGTTTCGTAGATTTGGAAGTCCTGGCCTTCCATGTGAGAATTTGGCAATGAAAGCATATTTTAAATTTTCCTCCATGATAAAGCTTTCAAGTCTTTGGAGTAAAAATGAATATTGTATGTTCTCCATGTAGAAGAATAACTAGTTTGAGTGGTTTCTCACTAGATTGTTGGTTCCCACTGATTGTTGAAGCATATGTGGACCTTGTCGTAGGATTTTGCATTTGTCTCCCCCACCGCCATAGGCTGAGGAGAGGGCGAAGCAACCATGGCTGCTATTCACGCCATATATTGCCTTTTTAATTATGTGCATACAGAAATTTGTATATCCAAATTTTATTTATTTATTTTGCAAATTTACTTACTTTGGGAATAATTTTAGACGTTCGCAACTGAATATTGGAAATTTGTATCTGACTCGGACATTTATGAAAGTTCGAGTCAGATGTACAAGAACTAAAACACCTTTTAAAGAATTTCTTATTGCTTTATGCTCTCACAATGCTTTCAAATTACTAAGTCAAGATTTAATCTTGTGGTAAGGGGAGTTAAAATTTATGTATATATACGTAAAACTAAAAAAATAAATTATCTTATATATTTATTTTGTAATTTCTTGTCGAGAGGACCCCGTAAATCCACCCATGGGTGCAATATTGTTTAAGTTCAACTTGCTTTAACTTTTTATAAAGTTTGGATGTTTTTTGTCATGTAACTTTATATTAAAATGAAGGAAAATAAGTACTTTTTAAAAAAGTCAATCAAATATAAGAAAACTAAAAAAAAAATTCCTTTCATACCTACTAAACAAAATTTCAGATGATATATACTTAACACTGCAAAATTTAAAAAGCATTTTAATGCATTATACGCATATTTAATTTTGGATTACAAAATTTAAAAATTTTATTTTACTTTGTTTTCGACCAAATTGAGACACTAAAATAATAAAAGTAATAAGCGAGATAGCAAAGAGATCATTTGTAGACAAAATTAATTCGCATCAAGTGCAACAACATATGTAACATGAAAATGACATACCCAACCATATGAAATTGTCTTTTTTCAAGACAAATATATTTTCGTCCAACATGCATTGCCTCCATACAAATTGAACATTCCAGAAGCTTCTAAAGATCGACACTTACTGAAACCTAATACAGAAGGAAGGAATGAAACAATGGTGACACGATCTTGAAAAGTTATTGCTAATGATGTTTTGGATCAGGTCCTCCAGGTGCCACTCTATCTGTATCTATATCTACAACATTCACCAACAATCTCCTATTACAATTTTTCTTCTTTCCCAAATTAGAACATATTTCATGTAAAATTTTCTTGCTATCTGTCTTTGATCTCTTTATGATGCTTTCAACCCCATGATAGCTAGTTGCTATTGAAACTTTTACATTTGCAAATAATAATATTAACACAAGGAATACTAAGCTCAATATGGAATTTGAGTTGGCCATATTTGAGATGATAGGAAAAATTAAAACACAAGAATATTATTGTGATAGGTGAAAGAGGTTATTGTAAGCTATATATAGATAATCAAGTAAGGCATCACCAAATATCATGCAAATATTTTATATATATTTATATAAAGAGAATTGATCAAAGGGGGAATATAATAGTGGAAACCATTTTAATTAATCATGTGCACGTAGAAATTAAGAATTTCTGGATCTTGCTTATTTAAATTTTTTTGGATTATTTGGGGTTTTGTTTGATGATAATTTTTTTTTCTCTTTTCATCATGTTAAGCCCATTACCTAAAATATCCACATAACGCATGTGGTCACTTAGCTTGTCCCCACTAATACACTCGAACTTTTGTTTGCTTTTGTTTTTGTGTCCTTAATCTGGTTTATATGAGTTGGATGACTAGTCATCTTGTCGTATAAGACATTATGAAAATAGTACATTTCGTGTATTTTATATCATAATATAACACAAATTATGCAGTTGTAATTTTGAGTAGAACTTATATTTATAACGGCAAAGTTCAGCTATATTGTAAAAGACATAACTAATTAATTCCTAGAAAATTTATGTCAAGCAAGACAAAAGTTTTCTAAACTTATATTTGATAATAAAATATTAAGCTACTCCATGATGCCACATTAAGAAAAAACTTATGTTGCATAATTTAAATTCTTACACAATTTATATGTCGAACGATGTAAAAATTCTCTAAACTTATGCCTAGCGAAATGAGGTAATAGAAAAGGATACTTTGATCCACAAACTTTTATCAAATGAGCAACATGAGTAAAGAATTAAAAAATATCATATTTGTGGACAAAAATTAAAAAATCACCTAAACTAGTATAATTATGGAATTTGAATTTGCTAGTAGGAAATTAGAACTCAAGAATTGTGAGAGGTGACATAGCTTATTGTAAGTTTAAGGTGACGATTATTTGATAATCAAGTAATGCACATTTAATAAGCATCATGCAAATATATAAGGGGATCAAAAGGGATAATTAATCATATAAGAGAACTAAATCACATTAGCTAAGTTTTGTGCGTCTAACTCGATAAAAAAAAATATGATGATTTTCAAATTTAAAATTTTTTATTTAAAAAATTTCTTGCTCAGTCAACTCGATCATGTCCTATATTTCACTTTGTTGTATCTTTTTGTCTCCTTAATCCATTATGAGAATTGCTCTTTGTAAGTCGGATGACTAGTCATCTTGTCCTATAAGTTATTTCTTCCATATTTTAGAAATTAAGTTTGTCACCACAATATCAACACTAAGGGGTACTTATCTTTCTTTTTTCATATGTAAATATATAAATATTTTAAATTAACTATTTAATATTTAAAATTTATTAATTAAATTATTCAAAATTTAAGGTTGGTAAAAGTTAGTTATCTCATCACAATTTATGTTGTGGTACCCATGTGGCATCCGTAAGATTGAATAGTCTTTCTAAAAGTGGTTCATGCATATTTCTATTTTTATCTATAATATGAATAAGTTCAAGGACTATCATAGATACATTTTGTCAAGAATAAATAAATAATGAAAATTATTAAAATAACATATTATAATAATAACATTCTCAGTGAAATTTCATAAAGTAAGGTCTGTGTGCAGGCCTTATCATTATTTCATAGCGATACAGAGGTTGTTTTTGAAAATCCCTTCGCTCAAGGGTATCCACCCAAGTAACAGAAAGCAATAGATCTATAATAACAGCTAAAATGAAAAGTGACGTCAATTCTACAAGAAAATAATAAAAGTAGCAAAATAATCAAAGAGCAATAACAACACAATCATAATAGCGTGACTAATCTTATGATACACCTAAAACCATCATAAGGCAAGACAACATTCTACCCGTACTAACCTTCTACCATAATACGCAACCTTCATTTCTTTCTATCTAAGGTCATGTATCGGTGATATGGTTGCACTATATCCTGTCTAATCACTTCTTCTCAATACTTTTTCGGTCTACCTCTACCCTTCCGCGAATCCGCTAAATCCAACCTCTTGCACCTCTTAACCGGGGGCACCGACATACTTCTTTTTTACATATCTAAACCATCTGAATCTCGTTTCTCTCATCTAGTCTGAAGCCACTCCCACAATATACGAAACCATTTACATGTGTTATGATGAAATGATAAGTATAATAAAGTACTTGCTACCCTCTCTTTGGTAGAAATAATTAACAAGTAACTCTGTCAATCAATACTAAACGAATAATAAAAAGAAATTACCTATGTTGTTTTTGCTTCGAATGAGATTAGACTCTAAATTCTCATACTTGTCAGTTCTCAATCCACAAATTTATAAATCATTTTTACCACCATTATTAAAAAAAAAAAACATATTCAATATAATTTCATAAATAAAATCTAGAATAAAATATATATAAATCTTCTACTTTTATAGGGATTGAGATTTTATTTTTTGATAGATCAGTTTCTCTTTTCACATGTTCTAATTGCACCTTTATATTCCAATCGCCGCACAAAAAATGACATTGCCCATTAATTAATGAAGAATCTTTTGATCAAAGGACACTTTCTTTTTTTTAAAATGAAATTTAAATACATCATTGTTCTTTCATGATCATAAATAGGCAAATTGTCGATCATTATTTTTCTAAACAATCTACTTATCAAAATATAGAAAGAGTTTTTGGATCTTGTAACCTAAAATATTTTTGGAGTATAAAGTTTTGTCTAATATTTAAGTATTTATTTTCATGTTTAGCCCATTATACCTAATATTTGCATAATTTAATTATGTTGTCATTTGTCTTTAGTAATAACTGTTTTTCTTGAGAATGTGCTCTATTCAACTGTTTTGCTTTATTCAACTGACAGTTTTAAGATATACTATTAATATTTTGGCAATTAATAATGTTGTACTAAGAAAGTTACAAAGTTTAAAGATTATTTAATTAACTAATTTTCATGTTTACGTGGAAAGGATAAAAACCAGCTACAAAATGACATAATCTTCTTATGTTCCTCTAAAGATTCTTTTCTTTACCACGTTTTGTTAAATGCTTTTGTTCCAAAAAAAAAAATAAATGTCTCTTTTCTATATTTCAATAATAAGTTTTTCAATTTCAAGTGAGATTGTAGTGATTTGGGCATGTGCAGACAAGAAGTGTTGATGCTCCTAGATGCGAGAGGTTGGATTTAGGAGCTACGCAGAGGAGTAGAGGTTGACCGAAAAAGTATTGGGGGAGGTAATTAGCTAAACAGGATAAGACGCAATTTCGTATCACTGAGGATATGACCTTCAATAGAAAGGAGTGGAGGTCGCGTGTTAGGATGGAAGGTTAGACGGTTAGTAGGTGCGGGACAATGGTTAGCCTTGTGATATCGTAGGTTAGTAGAAGTAGTTGTGTCTTTATATATGTATTGTATTGTTATTATCCGTCATTTATTTGTTACTTTTATTGTCTTTATAAATTATCATTTGCTTTCGCTCTAGTCGTTTTGTTTCATATCTAGTAATTTTTGCTTTTAGGGATGATTTTTTTTAATTGATGGTTTTTCGGGAATAACCTCTCTATTTTTATGAGGTAGTGGTAAGATTTGCGTATATTTTATCCTTCTCAGACCCCACTTGTAGAATTTTATAGGGTATGTTGTTATTGTTGTTGTAATATTTTAATCTAACAAATTTAAGATCACAAAATTTAAATGACTAGTTGACGACACACATTTTTAATTGTAAGACTATATAATTAAAAATAAATTGAAACATTGTATTAAGTAGTATTAAAACACTTAAATTATAAACTATTTTTAGTCAAAACTTTATAGTTTCTATTAAAAAAATCTATTGAATATGTCTCAAATTTGTAAGGCTATATTTTGAAATAAGACATTAAAAAAGAAGAGCTTTTGAAATAACTACATAAGAGCATAGTTAAATTGAACTATATTATCCAACAAGGCATGTTCTTATGTTTATAAAATAGAGAGGATTCAAAGTACCTCTAACTTATTTGAAATAGTTTAGAAATGTTCTTCTATCTATTAAATTAAATTTTTCTTTTTACTTTTTATATTGAATTAAAAATATCCTTAACCAATTAAAAATAATTAAAATATATTCTATATTCTATGTATTAGATCATTAATTCCCTTTTAACATATTATAAATGACTCAAAATATTTTCTAATGTTAATTATATGTCAATTTATTTTTATTGTACTTTGACACTTCATTAGTTTCTTCTCAATTTGTATTATTTGTTTTGACAAAATTCTTGCTTGTTTGTCTTACCTAATAGAAACATTAACGTTAAATAAATAAAATATATAAACTACCATGTGAAAGAGGGCAAATTCAACTATTTTTAATATGTTAAAAGACATTTTTAATTCAATATAAATGAAAGTAAAGGCAAATTTGATCTAATGGATAGAAAAAAAAATTCTAAACATTTTCTATGCATTGAGGGTATACATATATATATTTAATCTTTTCCCTTTATAAAATGTCATGCCTTTAAAAGATTCCATTAGGATGTAAACATGCATATATCTGCGAGCAATAATGAAATACATCAATCCCTCAAAAATGTTTATGACTTTTGCCCTATTGGCTATTTTCCAAATACTTTAATTAAGTAATAATTCAATCTAATTTGAAAAAGTAGTCCTAATTGCAAAATGTTCAAAACTTGTCCTGCTGAAAAAGCTCAATGAGTGCCCCTTGGGTGCTTCAAAAGACTTCTATATATATACGCACATATATACGTATATTGGTTTGTGTGAAGTTCACTCTCTATGATAAAATCATTTTGTGAATCGTCCTCCTTGAAGATAAATATTTTATTTGATTAAGTGTATAAAACTAAATATTATTAAAAGTAGTATTTAGATAAGAATTAATATGACTCATTAAAAAGGTGGCTTTAATGTATAGAGGAAAACGAACCAACATTTTATTTTGTAAATTTATTAAAAGCTAAAAAACTATTGCGACCTATGAGATCAGAAAAGATGTAAATAACATCAAGAATTTGGATAGGATTCATCGAGTCATTTAAATTTTTTATTTTTTGAAAGATAATTAAAATATTATAGTTTAATATTTAATTCGATGTTTTAAAAATAATTTTGATGTGTTACTGAGGTAAAATGATATTTAACTAGATCTAACTGTACTTTGAAAGATTTTCTTTTTGGATCTATGATATAGTTTAGATTTAATATGTTCACTCATATTTTTATTTAGTTTAGAAAATAATGTAAAATGAAGGCTAGTATGAAGCTTGTTTATTGTCTTTATCTTATCCACCCATGTTTGGAACTTGGAAGCTTGAATGTGCATTACGAATATTTCACATACCTTTTTGCAATGTATTCCGGTATATTTAACCTTATGGCGGTACTTAGAAGTGTTAAATATGCGAATTGGACTGAATTTATACGTGTCAAATTGGGTTAAGTTAATAAAAATGAGTAAATTATTGCTTTGAACGTATCTATGATTGATTACATGGTTATAATTGGAGGGTATTATACCTATATTGCACCCTTATTGAACAAGATGAGATTTATACTATCAATGTATTTATGATTATGGAATAAACTAGGTGAATTGTTGTTGAATGTTATAAGAAAGGTTTTTCAAATCTATTTAATTGCCTATTATTTGTAGAGACATGTCAATAGCAAGATATTATAATGAAAGTTTTTTTAAACTAATTGACAAAATTTATAGCAAGAATCGTTGAGGATTCATCTAAACTCTCTTTCATTCACTTTAAACCAACAAAAAGAATTATAGAACATGACTCATAGTTGTGATATTAAAATTGCTCCACTCAAACTTGGAGGAAAAGAGCTTTTTCCGAGGATGAGAGTATTGTTAGGAACCTAATGTACAAATATGCCCTTGTAAATGTTTTTTAAAAAATAATTTAAATCTTCTTATTCAAGTATAGGGATCAAATCAAATAGGTAAAACTGAGAGCGCCAAACTTGTTGTAATCTTTCTCACATATTTTATTGCAAATATTGACCACTCATCAAATTCAATTACACCTCGCTCGAAGGATCATGCCTTTAGAGGTGTGAATTGGATATGAAAAGAATATATTTAAATAGCAAAAATATAAGATAAGTAAAGGAATCATCGTATATTGTGCTTAAGCAAAGTCTATAAAGCAGTATAAATTTTACATGATTCTGTCAATATCTTCACAATGAGCATGAGTCTTTCCAATACAAAATTTAAAAACTACCTATTAGATGATTTGAGATTCGAAAATAAAATTTCAAATTAAAGTAAAATTTTGTGAAAAATGTTAGTAGTATAAACAAACACAAATTTCAAATTAAAATTCCAAAACCAGCCCATGAACCCAATGGGTAAAAGTCCGAATCCGTGAAAGTCATAAAGTATGACCCGGAAATCTATCGTCTTATCCACACACACAAACACAAGCCAGTAATTTAGCTGTGAGTAGTGAAACCAATACAATAATGCTAAAAATTCTTCTTCTTCTTCATCACTGACAATCACAAAAATGGCTTCACTATTAGGCACTTCATCTTCAGCAGCAGCTATAGTAGCTTCTACACCTTTCTCTTCTCGTTCCTCTAAGTCTGCCGTTTTCTCCCTTTTCCCATATTCTGGTATAATTTTTTTTTTTGTACTCACATTGTTAATAAGTGTTCAAATTTCTATTTTTGTACTAATTCTGTTCGCAGTGTTTGTGGGTGTTCAAATTTTTTTGTATATTGTCTTTCTTGTTTGCTTTTGAATTGGGTGTGTGGGGTTCTATAAATTTGGGTTCTTGGAAATGGTGTAGGTATGAGCTTGTATCATTGTAAATATCAATGTTTTTGTACTAATTCTGTCGTGGGTGTTTGCTTTTTTTGATGTCTATGTTTAAGAGATAATCATTTCTTGTTTTCCTTTGAATTGGGTTTGGGTGTTTTTGTGAATTTTTGGGTTCTTGGCAGTGATTATGAGCTAGAATTTTGATAGGTAAGTATGATTGATGAATGATGATAGGCTTTGTTATTGCAGAAAGTTTATATCATTGTAAAAGATCAATGTTTTTGTACTGATTCTGTTAGCTTTGTTAGTGGGTGTTTTAACTTTTTTTGATATCTATGCTTCAAGGGACTTTCATTTCTTGTTTTCCTTTGAATTGGATTTTTGGGGTTTTTGGTAGTGGTTATGAGTTAGAATTTTGATGGGTAAGTATGATTGATGGAAGAGATTTGTTGTTGAAGAAACTCTATACCATTGTAAAGATAAATATAGTTTACTAATTCCATTTTTCATTGTTAGTGAGTGTTTTCAACAACAACAATAACATACCAAGTGTAGTCCTAAAAAGTGGGGTTTTGGGAGGGTAGAGTACCTTGGAGGTGAGGTTAGAGAGACTGTTTACAATAGATCCTCAGCTCAAGACAAAAATAGTTTAGAAAAGGACGTAATGGAAGTATAAGAGACAATAGAAAATAACAAAAACAACATATAGTAGCAGAATAGTACTAACAACAATAATCCTATAATCGAACTACACGAAAGTAGTACTATGCCTATTAGTAAGGACGACGAATCAATACACTTCTTGATATCTATGCTTTAAGCAATTGTCATTTCTTGTTTTCCTTTGAATTAGTTTTGGGTTTTTTGGTGAATTTGGAGTCTTGGTAGTAGTTATCAGTTAGAATTTTGATGGGTGAGTATGATTTGATGGGCATTGTTATTGCAGGACAGAGCCAAGGTAGGAAGTTTTGTGGAGGAATTAGAGTTCCAGTTAAGAAAGGGAGGTCCCAATTCCATGTGGCAATTTCCAGCGTAGCAACTGAAATCAGCCCTGCTCAAGAACAGGTACCATAATTTTCATCGTTTCATTTTTTCTTGATATGGTAATTTCATATTGTGGGAAAATCTCTATTTCCTATATAATAATGTGGGATTTTGGGTTTTTGGTTGTGGAGTTCTGCAGAATTTAAGTTAAGGGTATGAAAAAACATTGAGTGAGAGCTAGGAAGATTATTAAGATGCATAGAATATGTTTTGCTGAAATGCTTGGACACAGTCCCTTTGTCTACTCTCACCGTTTCAATTTATTTGTTTGGTTTTGACTTGACACAGTAAGTAAAGAAGACTTTTGAATTGTGATCATAAACTAAAAATCTCTTTAATATGGTGGTCCTAAACGTGTCATGTGTGAAGTTAGAATCAAAGAGTTGCCAAAGAAACAATCATTTTTCTTGACGAACTAAAAATGTAAGAAAGATGAAATGGTATTATTGATGGCGGAAGTGAAACAGATAGTTGAGAATTAGTTTGATGAAGAAAAGATATTGGAGTTAGTTTGGATATTTTGATGAATTTTAGTTCTCAACATTGTCAAAGTTTTGTGAAAATGATGTCAAATCATGTTAGGATGTCCAAAAGAGGAAAGACCGTCATACCAAATAGCTCTTGGGGGGTATTAAATTTGAGGGCACGGATCAGTGAAAGTAGAATTCAAAATAGTTTTGTTAGTTAACACTTGGGCAAACTGATTTATTTGGAAGGCAATGTATTCACAACCCTTTTTATTTTGGGGAGTTTACCTAGTATATCGACTCCTCCTTGGGACTGCTTTGGACCGCTATTGCTTGAGTGAGGACCTCTCTACCTCGAAGGTGGGAGTAAGATCTACGTACACCCTACCCTCCTCCGACCCCATTTTTTGAGACTACACTTGGTATGTAGTTGTTGTAGCACCAAGTATATTAATAAGCTTTTACGTACTTTGTTTTTTTTGGCTCAGAAACTTGCTGAAGACAGCCAGAGACCGGTGTATCCATTTGCAGCCATAGTGGGGCAAGATGAGATGAAGTTGTGTCTTTTGCTGAATGTTATTGATCCAAAGATTGGAGGCGTGATGATAATGGGTGATAGAGGAACTGGGAAGTCCACCACGGTTAGATCTTTGGTGGATTTACTTCCTGAAATCAAAGTTATTTCTGGTGATCCATTCAATTCAGATCCAGATGACCAAGAAGTAATGAGCGCCGAAGTCCGTGACAAATTAAAGAAGGGAGAGCAGCTTCCTGTATCTCGCACTAAAATCAACATGGTTGATTTACCACTTGGTGCTACTGAGGACAGAGTGTGTGGGACAATTGACATTGAGAAAGCTCTTACTGAGGGTGTGAAGGCATTTGAGCCTGGTCTTCTTGCTAAAGCTAACCGAGGAATACTTTATGTCGATGAGGTTAATCTTTTGGACGACCATTTGGTAGATGTTCTTCTGGATTCTGCTGCGTCAGGATGGAACACTGTTGAAAGAGAAGGAATATCAATTTCACATCCTGCTCGATTTATCCTTATTGGTTCAGGTAATCCCGAAGAAGGAGAACTTAGGCCACAGCTTCTTGATCGATTTGGAATGCATGCCCAAGTGGGGACTGTGAGAGATGCAGAGCTGAGAGTAAAGATCGTCGAGGAAAGAGCTCGTTTTGACAGGAATCCCAAGGAATTCCGGGAGTCCTACAAGGCAGAGCAAGAAAAACTCCAGAACCAAATCTCCTCAGCGAGGGGCGCACTTTCTTCTGTTACAATCGATCACGATCTTCGCGTTAAAATCTCTAAGGTCTGCGCTGAACTGAACGTTGATGGATTAAGAGGTGATATAGTCACTAACAGAGCAGCAAGAGCATTGGCTGCACTTAAAGGGAGAGATAAGGTAACCGCGGAGGATATCGCCACTGTCATTCCCAACTGCTTAAGACACAGACTTAGGAAGGATCCTTTGGAGTCTATAGACTCGGGTTTACTTGTTGTTGAGAAATTTTACGAGGTTTTCGGCTAAAGAGAGATGGAAAGCTTTCTTCTTTGGGTAACATGTGCCTGCACAAGCTGTTTTATAGAGTAACATACTTGTTTTTGGCTTTATTTTCCATTCTCAAATCATCTAAAGATTTGACAATTGTAAAACTAGAGTTTTGCCTGAAGATTGTCTTTGTACTGTGCTTAAGAAATGGATTCATCATGCAGTCATCTTATTTATATTATTTATATATAACTGCTCTGGAAATAATGCATGGAATTTTCAAAAATGTTGATAGGTGCATGTCAAATTCTCCAGAACTACTGCATTTGTGGAGGATACGACAACATATTTGGAGTTCGAGCAATGTAAACAAGGCAATATACTTTCACCATCAATCATGCTACTAAACTAAGATCTGTTACCCTGCAAGCAATGACTGCACATAGAACTATCTATCCCTTATGGTCAAAATACAAAGGACAAAAGTTTCGCGAAAGATTAGGCAATAACATCTTTCATTGACGACTTCTATTCCAAAATCTAGGCCTTCGTTCTTGAAAATCAGGGGGACGTTGGTACACCACGGATGCAGCTTTAATCAGAACAGCAGCAGTAAAAGCCCATATTATGTACTTGTCTTTCTCTGTTTGATGATCAAAGAAATGGATTACGTATTTATCTCCCTTGTCTTCAAATTCTTGCTCTCGTCGATTCTCATCCTAAATCAACAATATATCATCGTAAGAGCAGACAAACAATGGAATCCCAGAAGTGGGGTCTGGGGAGGGTAGAATGTACGCAGACCTAACCACGGGTGTTTCTTGGGAACCCTCATAAGAGCAAGTACAGACGAAACTTGTAAATGTAAAGGGAGTTTGTAAACTTACTAACCTTAAGAAACATCTCTAGAGGTGCATCAAATATTGCTGCCACTTCTGCAGTATTTATTAACGGCTTAAACGCGTTCCGGTCCCAAAGTATGCCCACAACTGGAATCACTGTAATTCCCTTCTGAGTAAGAAAACAACACCAGTTTGAGCCCAGAAAATATAAATCTTGTAGGAACAGGACCAACTGTTAACACGATGGTGAATAAACGAAAAATTTCATAGATTTCATGGTGAATAACTAATGTCCCACGGATAGTTTGCATTTGAAACTTGCAACAGCAACTTCTTATACCAGCTAAGCATTGATCATAAGTTCCAAAAATGCAACAGATCAGTTTAAGTAGAAATGACAGAATGAGTGGATCATCGACTTGATTTTCAGTTATGACCATTGCTTCTGTTTAATGAAAGTGCTCGAAAAGAATTTCAAGAGCTATCATTCGATTAGACTCTTGAAGTAAGCAAGACTTCAGTTGCAGTGACAATGGTGTGATGGACATGAGTATGACATTCAGTATCAGCTAAGCCACAATAGACTAGATCAAAAAGTTTCAATAGTCTTTCCATTTGGGTTTTTGAACAAGCAATCCATTTTCCACGATGCTCTCGACAGCTGATTACTTAGTACCATTGTATAACTATTGTCGTTGTTACGACTGTGCCTGGCACATATATGATCCAGGAAGTTTGATCCTTTCACCTTCGATATAAGAAGACAGCCTTGATTATCAACTCTGTCCCTACTGATCATCAATACGCACGGAGCTGAGGAACCTTAAAAGGGCAACAACAACATACCAAGTGTAATCCCACAAGTGGGGTCTAAAGAGAGTTGAGCATACACAGACTTTATCCGTACCTTAAAAGGGCATGAGCACAAAATAACATGGCTCGAATTAAGCTAATGAAGACCAGTGCATTACCTTGGCAGTAAAGGATTCAAGAACAGTGACAACATCTACAAGTGAGCGGTCTAATCCAATCTCCTCCTCAGCCTCTCTCAGGGCTGTCTCAATGTCATCGGCATCACCTTCTTCTATTTTCCCACCAGGCAAAGCAACTTCACCTAAAAACGATAACACGACGGGTTAAACTCAATCAAGAAAGGTTGAGGAACTATTATCTCAGGTCATTAATAAGAGCCTTGCGCCAAGCTAACTAAATCCAGTATTTAAGTGGAGAAGGGCAAAGGAGCGGCCCATCATCCCTGAGTTTCAAATGTTGCGATTAGCCCAAAGGTTTTTTGATCATAAAAAATGACACATGCATTTTATTCCCAAAAGTTAAGACTCAGACCAGGCCTCCAGCCTTGGTGGGCAGGTATATGTGACACCTATCTTTGACTGATGAAATCTCGTTATATGATCTTGGGCAAAATCCTCCACTCATGAGCTAACTTTTAGAGTTTGAGTTAGACCCAAGGTTCATTTGTTTATAATGGTATTAGAGGTCAGGTCTATCCCAATTCATTATTAACGCCAACTCTCCCACTTCAATTGTGAATGGATCCTCGGTCTCCTTATATGGTCTTTCATAATCCTCCTCTCATATCATGAGCTAACTTTTGGAGTTAAGTTATGGCCAAGGTCCATTTCTTTATAACAATAACTATACCTCAATCTCAAACAAGTTGAGTTTAGCAATACGAATCCTAACTATTTCATTTGAACCATTTCATATCCTCATTATACAAAATAAAATAAAACTAACAAATAAATCAAATATACATATAAATAATAACAATTAAAATGTCAAAAGTTCTCTAACAAGTCTAAATATGCTCTTTAACTTTGCTTCAACTGGCAGCTACACCCTCCAACTTACAACATACACACCTAAATTTGTATAAAATTGAACAAAGGACACAAAATTGTTATGCGGATGCCCAATAAGACAAATGTATCCATTTGTTCACTTCTACCTACTTATAAATTGGTAAAGTCATACTTACAGATAGGTTATAATATGTGATGAGTTTCATACCTTAATAATCACCAACTAATCCATATATCAAAATACATCTCAAAATTAATGAGTCAACAAAAACCATGAGCAATG
This sequence comes from Solanum clarkiae, assembly GCA_011800125.2. NCBI lineage: Eukaryota > Viridiplantae > Streptophyta > Magnoliopsida > Solanales > Solanaceae > Solanum > Solanum clarkiae. Next base: position 3,263,550 of record JAABOM020000002.1, read on the forward strand.
AAATAGTAGTTACCAGAGTGTGAAGAGAGTGTGGAAGCTCTTTTAGTGAGTATTACACGAATATGTCCTTTTGGGTCTTCAAAAAGACACACCAAAACAGCAGCCCTGTTTGATTTGGATCTAATTGGGTCAATCCCCAATTCTTGTTTTTTGGGAACAAATTCAATTGTTGAACTTTGATTTTGTGATTGGGTATTGGAAGAGTGACGACGAAGCCTTTCCCTTAATTTCAGTAGCTTCTCTGATCTGTTCGATGCCATTAAAGGGACAAGATTCCATTATTCTTTCATAATTTCATTACATTATGGGAAAAAAAGAGCTAGTCCTTTTGTCCTTTATCACCATTTAACTTTGACAAAATACATATATTTAAGGAAAAAAAAAACTTCTAAAATTTGTGATTTATTTGATTGAAATAATATTTTTTTGCAGAGTGATCAATTAAAAGAAAAAGGGATAATATATTACTTTCGAGCAATGATGTGATGTCCAAGGAAAAAAAAGATAACTTTTAAAACTTGAAGTATAAAATGATTTTTATATATTTATCTGGATGGATAAAAGGAAATTTTTAAAATTAAATTATTTTTAATTAAAATTAGGTGAATTTTTTTTTGGATAAATTAAAAAAGATATATAAAATAAGATAGAACGGATATTTGATATTGTGATTTAGAGTAGATATATGTTTATCAAAAATAGTAGTACAAATATACTCGTCTAATAAATAGTGTATGTATACTCTCAAGTTGAAATTATCTATATTTTTCAAATTGATATATATATATATAAAAAAGATTGTGTATTTAATTTAAAAAATATCACATAATTTTAAAAGAATTGTCTCACTCCTTCTTTTTTACCCCATTATACTGGATCCAAAGGAAAAAAAATCAGTTCTCCTACTCAATTATATAAACTAAAGTAGAGTTTACACAAGTTATACGTGCAAAGAGTTAATTATAATTTTTTTTTACCTTTTTTTAATTTATAATATTTTTAAAAAAAATGGTAATTCAAATACAATAATTCTACTATGTAGATATATTAATTTCGTTTTGGATATAAAATTAAGGTTTTTAAGTATTAGTAGGTAATATTTAAAGAATGATACATTAAATATAGAGATAATTTAAGAATCAGAATTAATATATCCGAATTATTGAATTAATGCATCCGGATAAAAAGAAATGACTTTTAAAATTTTTAAAAATGGGTAAGAATAATAAAAAATATGATAAATAAGTGTAATTAGATGATTATTCCAAAACTAATAAAACCTTGTATAGATATGTATTTTGCCGTTTCCCTTAACAAACACTTTGTAAAATAAAAATAATTATGACTTGTATTTAATATGTGGCAGCTTCTTATTGGTTGACTTTTTATTAATCAAAATATTTAACATAACCTAGATTTCCGTGCACAAAAATTCAACCTCCATTTCAAGCCATCTCCGAAAGAGGAAAGGAAAATTCAATAAA
>JAABOM020000002.1:3265133-3280868 GCA_011800125.2 Solanum clarkiae
TAATTGAAGGCTTAGTTTTGTATATATTCGTACTTTGCAAATTGTGAATGAGCAAGGAAAACATAACATGATTATTATTATAATTTATTCAATTTAAATACAATGATTAAAAAAAATGTGATTCCGATTTTGAAAAAAAAACAATGAAACTTGAAGAGATGATTAACACAATCTATTTTCGTCTTGCCTATCGTGTTTTATATTATCCAAAATTATATTATGTTCATCTTATACTTGAATTAAGAAGTCATTCGTTTATTTGCATTCAATAAATTAAATTATCCATAAGTATCATTCGTTTATTTGCATTCACCAGGCAACTTTCAAAGAAGATGATATTGTTAGTTAGTGGAGCCTGATAATATATTTAGCAGATTGTTTATTCTTTGTGTATATGTGTATTCTGTATAATTATAAATATTCGAATATCATTAATATATATAATTCTATTGCCGTGGAGGTTACCCAATTAATTGGATGTTACCACAAAAAAAAAAAACTCGCTCTCTAAACTTTTCTCTCTGACTTCTCTCTACAAGAACAGAACTATTCCTGCTTCTTCCTTCTTCTTCTACTACCAAGAATCTCCAAATCTTAAATTGCCCAACAAATATAGAATTAGTTACTAAAAAATAGGCGACACTTGTATTGGTACTATTAAACATAACACGTTTTGCAAGACACGCTAAATAAGACTCCCTGCTGTTGATTCAGGTTCACTATGTTACTTAGAAAATAGAAAACATGTTGGGTGTAACAAAGTATTATTTACAAACTTATGTTTGGCAAGCTTAAATTAAAGAATGAATACTATTTTCTAAATATATGAATTTCAAGACTAGGTATACATGTACAACGCATGTGAGATGAATCTAGTTAAACTAAATACATAAATGGAGTAATGAATTTACAACATAAACTTGAGTATAATTGATGTTTGAAAATAAAATTTACATATTCAAAAACTATAATAACTGATGATTCAAAATGTTTAAATTTTTATTATTTCAAAAAAAAAAATTACATATTTGAGAATTATCAAAAAAAGGTACTACATATTTTGTCGTGATTCTTCTCATAATCTCGGTACCATGAGAAACTTTATCTACGACAATCTCAAACTTTTTATGACCTTCGTTAGACGTATTTGCAGCAATTATGCATATTTTCCATTTTATATCTTGGATGACGCTATCACGACGACCATTGTCAAAGTGTTCCATGTTGGAAGTGTTGATATGGGAATTAAGCAATGGTATGATATCAATATATTCTTATACATATATATAGTTAAATAAATTCTAGACCTAGTGTGTATCTATACATATGATATCAATAAATTCTTAGATACGTGGATCCTACATAATATGTGTCTTGCATGGCACAATATATATCAATTCGAGTATACCTCAAACAAATTGTCACAGAAGACACGTGATATTTACTTGTTTAACTTTATACAAGTTTAAGTGCTTGTATATGCACACATAATGTTAAAGGGCATCGACGTCAATTGAAGCGCAAGTTAAAGACCACGTTTATGCGTTATCCCAAAACAAAACCACTAAGTACTTTCATTCCATCTGTCTATACAAAACATATTGCAACAACTTATACAAAAAATATTGTATACTTTACTATCAATCATCATGCTACTAAACTAAGGTCTGTCACACTGAAAGCAATATGGCATGGCTACAATGAGATACATACGAAACACATCTTTTTAATTTGATTTGGCAGGAACTCCTTCATGTTCAAAATTCAAAGGTCTCGCGAGAGATTTGGCAATTATGCGTCTTTCATTTGAAACTTCTACTCCAGAACGTAGGCCTTCGTTCTTGAAACTCAGGGGGGCGTTGGTACACGATCGATGCAGCTTTAATCAAAATGCCAGCAGTTAGAGCCCATATTGTATACTTGTCATTCTCTGTTTCATGATCAAAGAAATGGAGTACATACTTATCTCCCATGTACTCACGCTCTTCTTCTCGTCGATTCTCATCCTATATCAACCAATATGTCATTGTAAGAGCAACTTATTTGAATCTCGAAAAGGGATTTTTTTTTTATGACCGAACCCATAGCCGATACCCTTTGGGCTCACACAAGGTAAACCTCTTCCCCCCCTCCCCTCCTCTCCTATGCAATAGCTCGCAAACCACATAGGAAAGGTAACCCACAGTAGGCAAGGCCAGTGCAAAGAGCTTGACCCAGAAGGCTAATCCCTTCCTTTCGCTGGTAAGGAATTTCAAACTTGAGACCTCCAACATGGAAGCTCCAAGCCCAAATCACTGGGCTACCCCGAAGGGTAATAAAAGGGGAGTTTTTAAACTTACTAACCTTAAGAAACATCTCTAGAGGTGCATCGAAAATTGCTGCCACTTCTGCAGTATTTATCAATGGGCTGAATGTATTCCGGTCCCAAAGTATGCCCACGACAGGAACCACTGTAATTCCCTTCTGAGGAAAAAAAGAACACCATTTTGAGCCCGGACCATATCAATCTTATAGGACAACAAGATGGTTAAGACAGGACATTTTAACGTTCCAAGAAATGAAACAGAAGCATTTCAAACTACAACAACAACAACAACATACCCAGTGGAATCCCACAAGTGGGGTCTGGGGAAGGTAAAATGTACGCAGACTTTACCACCACCTCACAGAGATAGAGAGGCTATTTCTGGAAGACCCTTGTCAGCAACTCGATAATTCAGTTAGACACCTTATTACTTCTCTTGAGGTAAACATGACTTCGGCTGCAGTGTCGATTTTGTGATGGACATGACTATGATGACACATTCAGGCCAGTATCAGTTAATCTACAATAGACTTGTTACAAAACTATGTTGCACAGACAGTCCATAAATATTGTCATAACCGTGTTGGATACTTCAAAAATGCATAGCTTTTGGAGGATCCCACGTACCCTGGCTGTATTTTTAAAGAGTCTGAGCAACACATTAAAGAATTTCATTACTCTTTCTTTTGGTTTTTTCCAACATGAAACCTGTATGTCATGTCTAATTTTGTACCATTGTATAACTATTGTTTGTTCTTTACTGTTCTTGGCATATATATGTTCCGTAAAATTTTCCCTTCTCTGATACAAGGAAACACGCTTGTATTGTCAACTATGTCACTTGTAGTCATTAATATTAAAGGAGCTGAGAAACCTTAAAAAAGGACATGAACACAAACTAATATATGACTCAAATGAAGACAAATGCATTACCCTGTTGGTAAATGATTCAAGAACAGTGACAACATCTACGAGTGAACGATCTAATCCAATCTCCTCCTCAGCCTCCCTCAGTGCTGTCTCAATGTCATCGGCATCACCTTCTTCCACTTTCCCACCAGGCAAAGCAACTTCACCTAAAAAGATTAAAGTGAGAGGTTGAACGATTTGTGTCTTAAGCTACATGCTTGAGCCCTGCGTCAAGCAAACTAAGTGAAGTATATTAGCAAAAGTTGAGGCACTTGTATGTTAGACCACAAGTTCGAGCCTTGCGCCAAGTGAACTAAGTTCAATATCTAAGTGGAGAAGAGAAGAGAGATGAGCACATCATCCTCGAGTTCAAAATGTTGCGATTGGCTAAAATTTGGGTGATTGACCATCTGAGAAATTAACTCACTTGTTAATCTTGTGTCATAATTTCCCATGGATTTATGCATTTGATTCCAAAAATTATCCGGGATCAGTATTTGGATCATTTGGTACGAGAGATAAAGGATAACTAATATTTTCTCTATCCCATTTTATGTGACATTCTTTAATTTGGCACAATATTTAAGAAAAAAATAAAGACTTTTGAAATTTGTGGTTTAAAAAATCATTCTTATTTCATTAAGGGTAAAAATGAAAATTTTAAAGTTAAATTATTTCTGGTTAGAGTAAGCTCACAAAGTACTAAAAAAGAAAAAACTTCACATAAAGCGAGTACGAGAATTAATTTTTGGATGTGTTTATCTCATGTTTGGTTAGGATAAAAGAGCGGGATAACTTATTTTGTGTGTTGCTTTTATCCTACACTGATTTATTATAGGTGGAATAACAATTCTGGAATAACTAATCCTAAAATAATTAATCCCAAGATAACTTACTTCCGACCAAACGAGCCTAAAAGATATAAAGATGCATCCTTTTTCTCTGAAGAAAGTGTCATTAAGATGGAACAGAAAACTACTAGCCAGGGGGCAGATGTAGATGTTTCAGTCACGACTTGGCTGTGATCCCAATTAAGCATTCTAGTATTGACTGGAGACCGCGATAAAAACTCATAAACTTCAAATCATGAATCCGCCCAAAAAAAGAAAAGAAAAAGTAGTAATTACCAGAATGTGTAGAGAGTGTGGAAGCTCTTTTAGTGAGTATTACACGAATATGTCCTTTTGGGTCTTCAAAAAGACACACCAAAACAGCAGCCCTGTTTGATTTGGATCTAATTGCATTATTCTCATCATTATTAGCTATTGGTTGTGTTGCCAATTTTTGAATTCTTGAACTTTGATTTTGAGATTGAAGCCTTTCACATAATTTCACCAGGCTTTCTGATCTGTTACATGCCATTAATGGACTAAGGAGAAATGAAAGGTTTTGGTGGAAAAAAAGAAGATTACATTCTGGTGTTGCTTTGTCTATATTTACATGAATAAAATATTATTCATATTTTATATTATAGACTAAAGAGAAATTCTGGGGTTGCTTTGTCTATATTTACAAGTGAATCCTCTACCTTTTAAATTATATCTTCATTGTTAGTGGCAGAACAAATATTTTTGCCAAGAGTGTTTATACTTTTTGAATATAAATTGGTGATTTTTATATTCAATAATTGATATATATTAATATATATATATTCAAGTTATATACTAAAAAAATCCATCCAAAGAGAGACATCTTTTTGATGAATGTAGCTCTGCCCTTGTCCATCATAAAAGTCTCAAGCCGAAATACTAGACCACCCAAAAAATTCTCTTCATTCTTTTTTTACTTGTTATAGTTTTATTTTTGAGAATCAAATAATATAAAATATGAATAATATTTTAATGTATATTAATATTGAAAAAATTATAATTTATAAGTAGTACTTTTCATGTGATTTTCGAATGTCTAGATTATAATTTTAAAATATTTAATTACTATTAAAGTTCTCCTTTTATTTTGTATGCAATCACTCTAAATTAATTATCACATAAAAATAAAAATTTCTGTCAATATTGTATAATAAAATTTAAGTAAAAATACACACGTCAACAACCATCTAAACAAGCTGGTCAATTTTGTCCTTTAAATCTAAATATCATATAAACCTTTTCTTTTTCCATTTTGATGGCTAGATGAAGGCGTAGTTCTTCTGACTAAAACAAGTTTTTCTTTTTAATTTTTTAGTTAATTATTTGATATGTAAGTCGCCTTGAAATAGTAAGGCGATAAAAATAGAGTCATTGAATGAGTGACTAGCATGTTGTTATTATTCATATCCGATGCAGTAAAGCTCCTGCTATGCATATACAAAAAACAATGATGAATTACAATTTTAACGCATTGTAGTATTGTTGTCCACTACCTTAGGGAGCTTGAATTTAGGATTTTGTTCCAAGAATGCAGGTGGTCTCTTGTACACAACTGATGCTGCTCTAATCAAAATCCCAGCAGTTAGACCCCAGATCAAGTATTTCTTCTTCTCCATCTCGTACTCGAAAAAGTGGATCAAATACTTATCGCCCATCCATTCTCTTTCTTCTGATTTCCTATTCTCGTCCTGCATAAACACGACGTGCGTAAGTATACAAGAAACGACCTTCCCAAGGAAAAGTTCACGAGTACAAACCTTGAGAAACATCTCCAATGGGACATCGAAAACTGCTTCTACTTCAGAAACATTAGGAGTGGGATTGAATTCCTTCTTATTGGAAAGAATCCCTATCACGGGGATTACTCTAAGAAGATGCTGCATAAATAGCAAATGCATTAGAAATATGTGCACAACGCTAAAGGTACTACAAACATCCTAGAGTCAACATTGTTCTGGTTATTTTCAGCACCAATAATAATCTCATCGGGGTCTCTATCGTGTAAATGCAAAACCAGCAGTAAGTTTGAGATAGTAAAAACTTGGTAAAGCTTGAATGCAATGGATGAGCTAACTACACATAAATCTGAGATTAGAGATATATCGAGATATAAACTCCTTGCTTCTAAAAGACGAGCAGAAGAAACTGCACTAAGCAAGGACCTTTATTTTTTGAAGGAAAATGGTTCTGAAAGTTGTTAATGATAAAGTAGGATGCCAGAGAGATATTATCTACACCCAACGGGATGGCTTGGTTGTCAATGAAGTGAGTTGAGAACAATGAGGTCTCAGAAGATTCAAGTCATTAGGTGATTACCACTAGCTTCACTGCTGAATGGTAAAAGTGCCAACTCGCTTTGGGAGGGAAAAAACAACTGTTCTCTGTTCTGTGCAGCTCAAGTATATATGCAGTATGTTAACTAAGCTCGCAACATTAAACCAGCATGTGAATACTCTTAACACCACAAAAACTTGGAATGCGATAGGAATGCCAAAGAAACATACAAAACTACAGCAACCTAAATCAAGTACTAGCATAATACTAGTGAAGTCCGTGCAGTGCTGTTCTGTTCAATGTACATTAACTGTAACACTGCTCTTTTAAGATGTTAGTTAAGAGAACTATAAATTTGGCAAACGTACGACCCGGGTGATTTTTAAGTTGGACATATAAGAAAGATATAACATTTCAAAATGTCGTTTAAAAGGCTTATGTGGCTCCATGCAGGGGCGAAGATGAGTATATTTTTTGGGTGACGGGAACCCATGGTCATCCGACTAAATTCAGTATATTACTTGTAAAATTCTTAAAGACTATATTAAATATTAGCTAAAGGAACCCATTCTCAAAGTGAGAAGTTGGTTCACTAGTTTAAGGGTTCTTTTCTAGGATGAAGGTTGAGGGTTCAATCCCAACCAACAACATTATTTCCTAGATTCGCCTCTGGCTCCATGTTCAGCCAGTCATTCAAAAGTATCAACTTGTGCTACTACAGATTGTGAACTTATCAGATACCCAGCATAATTGAAGATTTGCAGGAGATCGTACAATTAAATGGATAAGGAAAGAATGGACAGTCAAATACTACTCGGACTTGAGGATATTAAGGCTAACTATTAACATAGTTCCAACATCAATAGAAAACAACTCCTCCATGGAAAGGAAGCCCTAAATAGGATTTATCTTCTTGAAGAAATAATTAAAGAAAACAAATTACGCCTTATGGAAGTGTGCAGTCCGTACTAAATTCATCAACTGACTAACTCAGAGAACAGATAAGATTTTCTCTGCAGATTCACATACATCTCTCGTATCATTTATGTAAACAAGCAAATTTTCTGATAAAAATTCATGCGGTTTCCTAGAAAGCTCAGATAACACTTCAGCGAGCTTATTATACAAGTCGTCTTTCAAACAAGCTATGATGACATCCACCCAAAAGTTTCTTGACAGATCAGAATTTGTCTTATTATAGATGTTATCGACATACCTTAGACAAGAATGGTTCAAGGCAAGTCACAACATTAACCAATGAAGGATCTAGTCCTATCTCCTCTTTTGCCTCTCTGGTTGCAGTGTCAGCATCGCTTGCATCTCCTTCTTCTGCTTTTCCTCCAGGCAATGCGACTTCACCTGCATCAGTCACACGATACTAGAGTACATTGCAGAGACAGTAACTATAACAGAAAATATTAACTAAAAGTACTTCAAGCAATTTGGTGAAAAGATCATAGATAGCACATATCTTGAATAAACAAAAAAGTGATGCTCAATTAGACAAATTTACAAGCCCTGAATATTCAATCACAAGAAAGATAGTAAATTGGCTAAACATCAGAGCAACAACAGTTTTAGCAGCAACACATATATGTATCAAACTGGTTTTCAGAAGCATCCAACGACAATCTCTAGGAACAAAACAAGATACGATTAAACCATTATACCAGCTTATTTTTTAACAATCAATTTAACATCATGAAACCAATGGGCGGGAACAAGGATATTGGATAGACCAACAACAACAACATACCCAGTAAAATCCCACAAGTGGGGCCTGGGGAGGGTAAAATGCACGCAGACCTTACCACTACCTCACAGAGACAGAAAGACTGTTTTCAGAAGACCCTCAACTTAAATATATCAGTCCCAAAAGCAGAAAAAGGATATTGGATAGACCAAACCCCTCATTACCAATGATGAACTATAATCCCTCTTAATAATCTAAAAGACAATGACACATATTTCAATACTTTAACGGCATCAAACCGAACTATCATCATCAACTACCTCTTTCATTCATCAAATCATAATCACATATCAAAGCAATCAATCGGCTATATCTCAATCCAAGAATCTATTTGGAGTTGCTGCATGAAAATCCTTGACCTCTATATCCAAACCGTTCTAGTCGGACCCATTTCATCCCAATACTAAGAAAAACCTTTCCTTTAAGATAAATTACTGGTTCTGCATATAATCTACCTAAACCCCACTACACTATAATGATCAATCAACAACCATAACCCCTCCTGTCACCTATGGCCCAAAAGTTTCAACACAAAATGCAGTTAGAAGGATATCAGATAGACAACATTTTTATTACCAATTGCAAACTACAAATCCTTTTCATAATCTAATAAAAATTACACGCTAGTTTAACACGCAAAAACAACACAAGAATTTGACTTCAGCTAGGACAAAGTACAATTATAGCTCAGCAGAATCCATTGTGCTGCCTAAAGCTCCGAACAACAACAACAACATATCCAATAAAATCCCACAAACTGGGGTTTGGAGAAGGTAAACTGTACACAAATCTTACTACTACCTCGTGGAGGTAGAGAGGCTGCTTCCAAAAGACCCTTGACTCAAGTGCATCAAACCCAAGAAACATAACAGAAAAGCAGTGTAAAGTCTATAAGAGCAAAATAACAACGACCCCAAGATAATGTAATAAACAAATTACAACCCTCAGGGGTTGGCCCGGTGGTAATAGACTTGAAATTGGGGTTTGCTCCCTTTCAAGGTCTCAAGATCGAAACCCACTAAGTGGAAACAATTTTTGAGGGCCATCGGACTGGGTAAAACCTGAATTAACCGTGGTGCACTTGCAGAAAACTCCTTGCCGAGGGCTGTGCACCTCCGGGATTAGCGGGATTCTAAGAGACTCGGATACCCGGTGCAAATTAAAAAAAAATGTAATAAACAAACTACAATAAACAACATAGGACAAGAACTACAACTCCGAACAAACATCAAAATCACACTATCATCATCGACAATATAAACGACATGCATCAAATCAATCAACTACATCTCAACCCAAGAAAAAAACTTGGAATCAGCTTTAGTAATCATTGACCTCTATATCCACCTGATTCTATTCAAACCTATTTCATCCCAACAACAATATATCCAGTGAAATCCCACAAATGGGGTCTGTAGCGATAAAATGTATGCAGACTTTAGAGATCGTTGTTTCCGGAAAATCAAATCCATTTCATCCCAATACTATAAAAAAAACTATCCTTTAAGCTAAATTACTAGTTCTGCATATGATCTACCACAACCCCACTACACTAAACTTCAAATCCTCTTCTTCAAGATTGACTAACCTGAGTGAGTAGAAAGCTTGGAAGACCTCTTGGTAAGAATAACCCGAAGTTCCCCATTAACCCCTTCAAATAAACAGATCAAAACAGCAGCTCTTTTGGGTTTAAATCTTTCTTCCTTCACAGCAGCAACTGGGGTTACCGACTCTTGAAAACCCACTTGGGAAACAACCTTCCCTACACTCTCTTCCAATTTCTGCTCCTCGATATCATCGTCCTCGTCGTATGTTGGTGGTGGGGGTTTGTAAAGACGCAATTGTTGAGCTAAAACAAACAATTTCTGAGAAGTTGTATTAGCTAATGATGATGATGAAGAAGAAGAAGAAGAAGAATCCATGATGATGAATTTGCGAAGTGAATTTGGAGATTGAAGTGATAAAATTGAAGAAATTGATAATCTGCGAATTGAAGGTAGCATCTCTCATAGTTACTAACAAATTCCCCAGTATAAATTCGCATTGGGTTTATCAAAAAGTACCATAATCATCCTTGTAAATCTCAAATCAACCTAAACAATTTTAATTTTTTTTCTTCAAGAAAGCTAATCATTGTTCTTCCTTATATTACTTAAATAAATATATATTATATATAAATTACACTTCTATTACATAGTGTAATTATTATAGATGATATTTAAATATAGTATATTTATTTTAGATAATAAATAAAAAAAATATGTTTAAAATCAATAAATATTTTAAGAAAGAGATTAAAAAAGGTAATTATCCCTTACTTCCCGCAAATAGGGTTCTACACTGCAGGAATTCAGAATAGTCAGACTCTACGTGGATACCAAATTCCAAGTGGAAAAACAAAACCTGTGAAGTTTTATAGTAATCAAATATTTAAATTAGTGCTCGGTTATGTTTCATTGTGAAAATAATAAAAATAGCTTTTATTTCAAAAGTAAAAAAATAATATTATTTGTGTAACACTTTGAAAATTTCTAAGCTAAGATTCAGATCATTCTTTGTATGCATATGGGATTATATCGAGTGGCTATAATTTTGCATGTAAGTGTTAAGGTCAATTCTATAAGGGGATAATAGATTTGAGATGAATCATGGTCACAAGAATCCCTTAGCACAAGGTTGAGTTGAAAACTTCCTTACCTTTGATATGAGATTTTATGAAGTTACATGATCAAGCAACTTCTAAGTTGTGAATGTACAAGAATCCCTTAGCACAAGGTTGAGCTGAAACCTTCCTTACCTTTGATATGAGATTTTATGAAGTTACATGATCAAGCAACTTCTAAGTTGTGAATGTATGTTAAGGTCCTTTCCTAAGTATTTGAAGTGTATCGAATGTAGTTTAAGGTCCTAAAATACCTATAAAGTCAAGCTAAGTTTAAAAATGTTTATATGGGCTAAGTATCAATATGTCAACTTTGAATGGCCATATCTTTCAACATATAAAGAGTTAGGTGACTCTTACCCATCAAATTAAATGTCTTTGAGTCTTCTTTCCAATGCCACCGATTTTGTCTTATTCGGAATTCAGAGTAAAAAGTTATAGCCATTTTACTGAAGCATGTCTAGGTTGCGCAATTCGGAGTTGAGTGTTAATTCGGCACATCGTTGAATGTATTTGGCGCATTGCCAATTTAACTCGCCGAATGGTTCTGAAAGCCTCCAAAAGTTGTAATTTTAGGCGATTAAAGGTCTCATACGGTAGTTCGCCAAATGGTTCGGCGATGGGACCTTCAGACTATTGATTTGGCTGAAGAAACTCATTAAAAGGTCATTTTTTTCAATTTTAATGATTTTATTATTTTTTCGGAAAGATATTTTTTTACCTTTTACCCTCTATTAATGTCTCTAAGCCTATTCTATAGTCTAATAATCTCCCCATTAGCGCATAACCCTTAGATATATCAAATTTTCACATTCTAAATTCTCCCAAGGAAGAAGTTAGGGTTCATCTTCAAGTTTTAGTTCAAGATGCTGAGTGATTACTTTCTTTTTAGGTATGTAAGACTATTTACTACAAGGACAAAGTTCTTCCATGTGTCCCATAAATAAGATTAATTGAATTGTGAATGATTTGAGCCTTTCATGAATGTTTTCTTGAGATTTCTTCCCTAAATCCTAAAATATTCTTACATGCTATTAAATGGTTGATGGTTCTAATGAATTAATTTCTCGAATAAATAAATTGCATTATTTACTACTTAGACCCTATTGCTTTTAAACTTGAATGTCTAAATAAATTTATTGTGATCAGAAGCATGAATTGTGGAACCTTTGAATATGAACAATATTGAAGTAGCAGTTAGTCAATGCAACTTTCGACGCTCCTCATGGGTCATCTGGAAACAACCGCTTTATGTTTTTAAACATAGGGGTTAGGTTGCGTACATCCGACCCCCCCCCCTCACCCCGCAATGAGTGGGAGCCTTTTGAGGCACTGGGGTATGTTGTTGTTGTTGTAATGTAACCTTAATGAGACTAGAAGACCCCCTTTTTGTATTCATAACTTCAACCCAAATGATTGAATGGAATAAACTATTGTCATAAATGCATATCTAAATTATTCTTGAAACAATGTGATTAGGATTGATTAGGTAGATTAATTGGCTTAAAGGTTTAATTGTGATAGAACTGATGAACTATTAAGAGTCCACAAGAGGCTTGTTGATTTGATAGATTGAATTGATTTGGATAGAGTTTTATGAGTTATGAACATTGAGTCTTGGGAGGAGTATCGAGCATCGAATTGAGTAAGAGTAACTAACACTCAAGCTTAATAACTACGTGGCCAACATAGGTGAGGGTTGTATCGTAAATTGGATGAATCCCCCTATTGTCCCTAAGTGGACTTGATTGATTGATTGTGGATCCTTGATTGGTTGATTCGTCCCTTACCCTGACAAAATATTAAACGGATGTGGCAACGGTATTGACTCGTTGTACCTCATCAGCTCACAGGTGACGGTTGTCGGATAAGAGAAACTCCTAAATAAGTATTGATAGTACTCTAAATTATTGGGTTGGATTGTATATGATTAATCTCTGTGTAAACCTTATTCTTGCTTTAGACTTATGACATTCTGATTGAGTTTCTTATCTTTCTCATTTGAGTATCTGAGTTGATTTGTTCTACCTTGACGTGTGTTTCATTATGCCATTTTACATACTCATATTTTTCATGTACTAACGTTTATTTGGGCCTGTGTTTTTCATGATGTAGATACAAGAACTAGAGATCACCAACAGTCGCACCATTGAGAATTTATTCACGTTCAATTGATTGGTGAATCTTCTCCTATATTCAGAGAATATCATTTTAGAGTCTTTGAGTTAGTATTCTATTTTGATTTGAGGTAGTCATGAACCTGTTATAGGCACCATCTAGATTGTAGTTATAGATATTTTGTAGACTAGATAGTGATTGCTTGAATTTTGAGATCTTTATCTCTTGATTTGTTCCTTTTAGACTATTCTCTTGATGTTGAATTGGAGTTATATTGTTGGCCTTTGACCTTATCCTTGGAGTTAGGTTGTTGAGTTATGTTACCTATTTTATTGACTTCTTACAGTTGAATAAGTCTTCCGCGGTTGATTGGACTAGTGATCAGGCCAAGTGCTTCACTTAAAAATCAGAATAGTTTCCAAGTGCTAGACATGTTTAAGTATCCTTCCGAGGCGTGACAATTTGAAAATTAAAGTTATATTTGGCTATGAAATAATTTGAGTTATTTGAATTTTTGTTGATAATTATAAGTGAAAAAAGTAAGAATAACTTTTTAGTTCGTTAGTGTTTTGGGAGTTGTTGAAAATTTTTAAAAAAGGTAGAAGAAGGTAAAAATAATTTTTTACGATGAAATGTGCATTTTAAACTTTGGGAAAAGATGAAAACATATATGGGCAAACTAGTTAATGTATAAAGTTTTGTACATGGTGCAAAAAAAAAAAAGACAACTATTATTAAATATGATATTATATAAATATATAAGCAAGAGCATTAAAATTACAATAAATTATAACTCTGAGACAATCATACAGAAGGGAGCTGCTTGGTCCAGTGGTTATAGCTTGCCAATTTTAGTTGTACGTTGCGGATTTGAATCTTAGTAATAATACTTTGATTTTACTTTAATTTTGTATAAGCAACAGAATTAAAATTGCAAATTATTGAATTTCTAAAGCGGTTTGATTATTTATTTTTTTAATTTCTTAATTTAATATTTTCAAAGCAGCTTGATTATATTTCTTCGACTGCTTCAATATAAGACCTGCAAAAAAAAGTTACGAATTTCGTAATTTAATATTTCTAAAATAATTTGATTATGTTTCTTTGACTGTTTCTAGATTTAATAATTAATAACTTAAAATTTTAAAATTACATATAAAAATGTATTCACATTGCAAAAATTGAGATTAGAAAATATTTATTGAACTGGTGAGTAGTATTTTACTAAAAGTGAAAAAATATTGTGGATCTCTTTGTCAACTTTAAAAGAACTTTGAGATTTATTGTTGGGTTCTCTCCACATGTCAATTCATTGTGATGAATCATTGAACTCTCTACTTCAACCAATTCTTCATGTTGTGTCATCATAGCGTTAAATAAAATAAAATAAAATAAAAACTTTAACAATAAAAGCATATGGAGATAATGGTAGCATAAAAAATAATATTTGACTAATAATATACACAATATAATTTTTTGACTAATGATATTATCAAAGTGCAGAGTTGCATATGTACAAAGGATTCATTTGAGCAATAAATTATATTGTGTATATAAGATTAAAGTTATTATTTATGTATATATAATAAATATTACATTTTTTTAATCTTTTTCATATATTTTATTTTTATCATATTCTAAATTCTCTTCGTAGAAATTCTGACTTCATCATTCAATTGACAGAGCTTTCATTAGTTATAGCTTTGCCTTGGCATATAAGCTATTTCAAGTCTTTCATAACTATTTTAATAGTCTACTATATTAAAAATAGATGTTCATTTTTAATTATTCGATTTAAAAAATCAAGTGATAATTTATCACTAAATTTCTAATTTATCGTTATTATTAATTATAATTATTTCTTATTGTATTTCTAAAAATATTAAATTTATTATATTCAAAGAATGATATAATAAAATAGTCATACTATTTATTGTGCCTTAAGAGGTGTATTGTCATGTCGATACTGAACAAGTGAAGATGAATAAAAGGAATAAAAATATCAGATTAATTTTCATATTAATTCAAATTATGAGACAATGCACATATATTAAGAAAAATATTTAACGACATAATTTAAATCATACTTTTCGTCGTTGTCTTTTGTGAAATCATAAATATAGCTTTGCAAATGGTGCAATTTATTTCTTAAAAAATATTAAAATTTAATATTCAAACATCCATCTTGAACTTTGAATGATAAACAATATAACTATTTTGTATAATAAAAAAATCTAAAAATTAAGTTAATATGAAATGAAAAATAAAAAATATAATGATAAAGTGATAGATATATTTATATTCTTAATTAAAACTTTCAAATTTAAAATCATCTAAAATTACCTTTATCAGGAAGCAGTACGATACAAAATCTTGCTTTCCAATCTTAAAGCTAAAAATGTGATGTACAATATAAGTAACTAATCATATTTAATGTAGGTATAACTCATAATTAAAGTCTAAAGGCTACCTTACGACTACAATAATTACACTAATAAGTTGAGTACTTCAAGGAAAATAATTACTACTAATAATAGTTCAGCTATCTCTCATAAAAGCAAGATTGTATACACTCCATCCTACTTTAATTTAATTTGAAGAAAAATATTTAAAAATTAAACTAAAATCATATTTTTATTATTATTATTTCGAAAATCATAAATATATGGTATAGTTTGTTTATTAAAAATATAAAATTTTAATAAATAAAAAAATAAATACAAAAAAAAATTCCACACATTCGTATTAATTAATGGTTGTAAAGAAAACTGGTTAGTTAAATAATGGTTTCCCCTTCCCCTACCCCAATTTTTTTTTTAAAAATAATGATTGTAAAATTTTTGAA
>JAABOM020000002.1:3305882-3329374 GCA_011800125.2 Solanum clarkiae
CTCCATAGAACAATTATTTTTAATTTTATGTGAAATAGATCACTCATATTATAATATATATATTTTTATAATAATATTTTATCATAACAATAAAAAAATATCAAAGCAAACAACGTTATATTGAGAGTAGGTTTAATTAACTCTCAAATCTCAATCAATATTTAATTTCTATTGTCAAAGTCAATAATACACTACTACAATGATTGTTAAACCAACCCTCACGCTATGACTTTAATTGGCATTATTTCGTCCGTTTTAATTCATGTGACATAATTTAATTCGATACAAAATTTTATAAATAAATAAAAAATTTTAAAAATTTATAATCTTAAATATGTAATAACAGATTTTCTGGTGGTAAGATTTTTAAAATTTGTGAGTTGTGATTTTAAAGATGTTATAATATTTGTGACATTTATAAAAAGTTCTCATTAAAGATAAAATGAGAATGTTTAAGCTGGTTATTTCAAAGATACATAAATATTATATTTCTATTTAGAATTGATTGATAAAAATAAAAGTACCAAACAAATTTAAAACGGAAAAAAATAACAAATCTACTAATATGGCTTATCTTATGCCACTTAGTATTTTACATATACTAATATGGCTTATCTTATGCCACATAAATATAATATAATTAATATAATGGTTGCTCAATTCCTCAGAAATTTGTGTTGTCTGAATAAAATATAAAGTAATAAAAATATATATAATAGTAAGGTAGGGATTAAATTATTCAAAAATATTAGTATCTTTTCAGCCGTGAAAATAATTATCTCTATCACATTTTTTAGAAGGGTCAGAGCCACCCTCATCGAGGGGTGTCTTCGTCGGACGCTCAAGATCCAAGTAGGCTTACAAATCAAATCATGATAAAATCAAGTATTTTCTGGGTCGTCTCAAACCTTCTAATTGGTATTTATCTCCAAATACTTGGAGATACATGTAGGTGCATCCTTCCCGGCCCTCTTGTACAAGGGAGAGGTCCTCTCAAATGCTCTAACGCTCATATCGGATATGGATCGAACTGTCTTGCGATGTTCTAAACCCAAAATTACATTGTATATAATAAATATTTATACAAGTATTGACATTCTTGATACAAACTAAATATTTAGTATAGTGATTAAGGGTTTACACTATATGATTTATGTAAACTTTACTATTGAAAAACCTTACTCGTCACTATCGTTAAGGATGCAATTCGATCTCAAACCTTATTAATACAAAATAATTTATGCATTGAAGTATCCTTTTATGTAGAACAATATTTCTCATTATTAATCATCATATACCCTTTTATTATTAAACACCATATAAATGATTTTTTTTGCATTATAATTTCTCATAAATAGTATGCAAACTAACCCACAAGGTACATAAGGTCTTAATCTCACCAAGCATATCTTCTATATTTTTTATAATATATGATATGATCCCACTTTACTCTTTTAAAAATTAATAAAAAAAGAATTTTTTTCAAAAAAAACAAAAAATCCAAGTATTAAAAAAGTTAGAAGTCAAAAGTTTATCAAGAGGTAAACTTTGTTGTGACATCAAATTGGAACTTTCAAGCTACTTCTTAATTTTCAAACAATTGGCATCAATAATTAAATCAAGTAGGGTACAAAAACAAATGAAGACAATTCGCTCGATTTTTATCAAATCAATATAAATATATGATATTATGTGCACGTTTACTTCTATCGCTATTATGAATAATTAATGTATATTTTTATTTAACTAAACTACTTTATCATATCAAATCAAATTAATTTAGTTTAATATAATTACTATATACATATAATTTTAAGGAAAAAAAATTGAAATTAAACATTTTTAAATGGTCCCGGCGGGGCTCGAACCCGCGACCTTCGGCTCATAAGACCAACGCTCTAACCAACTGAGCTACGGGACCGTTTTGTTTATTAATGAACATTATTGATATTTATTTTAAAACTCACATGTTAAATGAACTGCTAATTACGTTATGTCTACAGAATAAATTAATTTAGCGTTAAGGAATTACCATTAACTTTTCTTACGAGCATACTGTAGCAAAAATGAGTGCTACAAATGGACATAGATCATCATTTAAGAATAATATGACAATTAAACATAACACATGATTTGGACATAACTTAGGAACCAACAAATGATTTTGACAATATCTACAAAGAACTAAAAGAGTCATTTGCTTATCGAGATGAGATAGACAAAAATATATCATGTGATTAGCTATTTGTCTTTTAGTTCATTTATATGAAATAGTTACTTTCACAATTTCAGTAACCCTCGCCCAACAACTAAACGCAAAACAAATCAATTTTCAGCGTGTTGATCCTTTGTTATTCATTATTACCGGGATTAATTAATATCATAACTCGAATTAGTTTAATTTGGTTATAGCTTATAACTACCGTTTGGGCAAGTGATTGAAGGTCATTATCCCGAGGAACACATACTCGTCCCCGGAATAGAAGCGAAGGTTCAACTCCTTTTGTGCATCAAGTACCTTCCGTAAAGATTTGGCACTTCCCCATACAAGTAATGTCATCATATCAGAAAAGCAAAGATAGCGGCTGCAAGCTCCAGGAAAGAATGTAGTCGTGAGGTTACAAAGGTTGTGAGTTGAGTCTTGGCTGATTTGTTTGCCTTTTCTTGGTCTGGTGTGGTTAACAAGCAACACAAGGATGATACATAATTAAACTGGCATACTAAAAAAAGTTTCAGCTATATCTCAACAAACAGTATAATACACAGCTTACTAAAACGATGACAACAATAAATTAAACATAAACTATGTCACAAATTAAACAACAAAACGATGCCTTCCAAATAAATCTCCATGAGAATCTTGTGACTTTTTAAGTTCTATTTTTCGTTTCCTTCGCCACCACAGGCTGACCGGAGCAAGCGCGCAAACTGCGGCTAATTGTGAGAGTACCCTTGAGAAAGATGAGTTTCAGACTGCCACATTAGAACTGACAGTCTATATAAGATCATGTGCACAAGATCAACTACGTTTCCGAATCCACAAATCATCTGGCTACATCTCAAAAATGCATCTCTCAACACGAAACTAACGTCTCTGCATCTTTTTAGTTTACAGGGAAGTGTGTTTGCTATCACACTGAGGCTGGATCCGGGTTAGTAATACCCCCTTCCTCTTCCTCTTCCTCTTCCCCTTCCATGGAAACCCCTTCCCCTGCCTCTACCTCTTGAACTGCCTCCATATGATAGTCCTTGAAAAGCTCTATCAACAAGCTGGTTCTGCATGCTGCCACCTCCACGACCCTTCTTTGGTCCAGAACCACTGGAACCATTAATAGCACCACCAGGTCGTTTTACACTGGGGACAAAGAAGAGGCAAAACTAAAGTAAGATGAGAGTATATGAAACAGTAACTAGTTCCCGTCCTCGAAAAACATAAAACCTCTGCTAAGTCTTCAATGCTGAATGAGATTTTGAGTAAATAACAAATGATGGGTATAACTTAAAAAAAACAAAAAATGTGTTCAAACATTAACATTCAAGACCTAAAAGCATCTTGAGATGATAGAAAAACAGTAAGACAAGAAAACTTTTCTTTTAGCATGACCAAAACCATAAATAAATGTAAAATGTTTTCAGATGATAGAATTACTTAAAGATGTGCATTAAAATGGCTACAAAGAAAACATAGAATTCCATGATAACTAGAGGTTTATTCTGGGGATAGAAGCTAGCATTTCAAACCACCGATAAATGTGCTAAATTTGCAAACCAATCGGAATGAGAAGTAGGTTGAGCCACTATGCATGGGCTGAAAGAAGACAGCTTTCATATTTAGCTTGCCTACTAACAATGAAACCTCTGTTTTGAGTTGTATTACTATAAGTATTGATTGAATCTAGATCAATGTAATACTAAAGCAGGATGGGGTTTATAATCAACATCTCATCTCACTAATGTGATATATATATCATATGTAGACAATTAATTATCCATGCAACAATATTAATCATGAGACCAGACATGCTTAGATAAACTAGTGTAACCACATTCTCTCTGTTTAGTAGTTCAAACAATAGCATACCCAGTTGAAGCCGCAGTCGTTGGTGCTGTGGATTTCACAACTTCCTTCCAAGAAAGGTTGATTTTTTTGTCCCCGATGAATGAAGGTGTTTTTGCGTGTAGTGGCTGAGTTATCAAAGATAACAATTGGTTCAAGACAGTCTCGCATAAGCAAATTCAAAATGTATTTCTGTATCTTAAAATTCAGTTTAATTACCTGTGCCATAGAGAGTATATTATTGCAAGTCCTCAGCCCTGTAGTGGTATTCTGCTTTTGAGCCTTCTGCAGAACCCAAAAGATTTTACTGCTCAAACAGCGCACCATTAAGTAGTATTCAACATTTCATAGAACCTGGGAGTGCACTCACGATTTTTTCCTTTTCTTCATCAGATTTAGCAGCAGCCAATGCTGTATTGTGCTCCACCATCCCCTGAGTTAATTTCTTAATGGTAGCCCTAGCAAGCTCTTCAACACAGCTTAACCTGAATCAAATACCAAAGAAGATAATTGAATTCATGAATTGAATGAATGCATCAATGCAAGCATAATAGGGGTGTCAAATGGATGGATTGAGCTAAATTTTGACGGGTAAAAATAGGTTGTTTTAAGAAATGGGTGCTTCAATAACCCACCCAAAAGGTTACTTCTGCTGAAATGAGTTGGGTCAGATGGGCTAAAACAATGGTCATAGCCTAACCAGCCCAACTGTTACCAAGTTTTAATCTCTCTTTTTTCTTATACAACTACACCTCAATCCCAAATAAGTTTGGGACCGGCTATGTGAATCTCCATTTTCTTCATTTAAGCTCATGGATCAATTTGAGCTACATATCAGCTTGTTTTTTAACTTTTAGATGAGCTAAACTGAGTGGGTCATAAAGGGTTGAGCTAATAAACAAGCGGGACATATTTTCACAGGCTAATTTTTATTTTGCCACTCCTAAAGCACAACAAGTTAGCTGGCCCGTAAACCACGGAGGTTTAAAAAAAAAGCACAGTGAGTTAAAAGGATAAGTGCTTCTAACACAAGTGTTTGACATAATTAGGGGTGACAATTAGGCGGGTCGTATCAAATTAGGACGGATCATAATGGGTCAAGATAACAAACGGGTCAAAACCCACCCTGACCCGTATATGCTTGGTCAAAATGGATTGGGTCAAAACAACTTGAGTAATGGGTTATAGAACGGGTCAAGACCCAACCCAACTCAATTTTTACTAAATTTTACTTATTTTATTTGTTCTTTTA
Source organism: Solanum clarkiae (assembly GCA_011800125.2). Classification (NCBI taxonomy): domain Eukaryota; kingdom Viridiplantae; phylum Streptophyta; class Magnoliopsida; order Solanales; family Solanaceae; genus Solanum; species Solanum clarkiae. The sequence continues at coordinate 3,311,192 of JAABOM020000002.1, forward strand.
CAATATTTTAGCACCTGATAAAATTATATATTTTTTATATGGTTATATATAACATATCAAATTTAAAAAAAATTAAAATATTTTGATAAGATTACTCTCAAGTCAATTTACGTTGCATATCAACCCAATTTTTAATACGTTGAAATGGATTGAGCTAATAAATTGCGGGTTACAGGTTAGGCAGGTTGGGTTTGATTTCAACCCCCCTAGACATAATCATTCACAGCACCCAATCAGTGACCTGGACACCCAGATCCAAACACAGTAAGCAAGGTTCTGATAGCTTGCTTAAGAAAAAACGAAAAAGTACAAGTTCATGGCTTACATCTTTTCTCTTCTAGGATTATATTTTATTTTTGAAAATGGTAATTGTACCCCAACTCTTCTAGGATTATATATATTTATTGGGAATATTGGTTTTGTTTACCTTTTTGATTGGTTTATGATGCTATAGCAGATCAATGAAAAGGAAAATAAGAGAATATACATAATGATTGACTTAGCAATGAAAATGACAGTCCGTAACCTCTAAGACCCATCTCTCTCCACTCATCACATCCCCACCCCCCGGGCAACCAACAAAGTAAAAAGAAATAAATTATATTATATTATATTATTATTATTATAGTTATATTATATAATATATTACTAAAAGTGGGAACAAAAGAGTTGAAATACCAAAATACCCTTACAAAGTTAAGTTATTACAACAATACCATTAAAAACATTTTAAAAAATCCTTTATAAACTCTAACTCATATTTAATTATTTATACAATTGTTCCTCTTCATATTCATAACTCTTACACTTTTCATATTCTTCATAACCTCCAACTATTTAATATAAAGCTTTAAGATATCTTTTGATATTCCCCCAATTTTATCTATATAATTCATTTTTTTTGTTTCATAGGACACTCACCTAGGACATCCTTTGCATAATTGCATTCAGTAGTTAAAATAGTGAAGCACTTACCATTATTGTATTATTTGTTTTATGCTTTAGTTCGTGATGTAGAAGATTCTTGAATTTTGATTGGTTGGAGATAAGATATCAACAAGAACACAAAAATTATGTATTGATTCTATATATTTCTTTTTTCCATATATTGTTATGATTAAAGTCTTGAAAACGATATATATGTTGAAATTTTTTCTTCTCTATTTTTTTTTTGTTTTCTCTTTATTAGACTTATTTAATTTAGTTTTTTATAAATTTCTGATTGTTGTAGTTTTTTCTTTGGACTCAAATTAGAATTAGTCATTTGCGGCTTCATTGGAAGTTAGTTAAATACTAACCAAAGTTCAAACCACGCATGTTTCCATAAAATTTTAATCGTTCTAATTAGTTTATAAAAATTTACATGGGATACACGTGCAAGGCACGTGTCCAGAAATTAGTAATAGACAAACAAACGAACAAAGAAAAAGCTTTTTATGTGCTCAACCTTCCCACATCACTTTTCCTCTCAATTGTTCCTCTTTTCCTAGGCCATTGCTAGTCTCGTCGTACTCTTTTTCCTCCTCCCACACTTGCTAAAACGAATTTGAATAGAAAAGATATGCTGAGAACATGTTTTTATGTCTTGCTAAATATATGTTTCTTAAAACTGTGCATTCCTCTCTTTTCCCGAGGTCAAAACAGGGATCATCTCTCTTTTTTTTTTTTGGCACTTTGCACCACCAACCCATGTTGCTCGGACTCCCTAAAAATACATTTGGGTGCATATTGGATTCTTCAAAAGTAGTGCATTTTTAAAGGAATCAACATGGGCGCGGCAATAGTTTTGGAGAGTGTCCGAGCAACATAGCCTCCAATAACTATGAGCACTACCTGGAATGCATGTCATCAATTGTGAATAAATCTCTATGGAGCAAGACGGGACACAAAATATGATCAAGCTTTTTCCATGAAGTTATTTCTTCCTACGCTGATTGATAACTAACCAAATCACCATAATCTACTGCAGTTGAACCACCTTTCTCAATATTTTACTGTCTAACTATCAAAAGTCAAAAGACAAACTTGCTTAAGATGGCCTACATTTTAACATTATGATCTCGAGGAGGGCATAGAGTGGTTGACTAGACTGTTCAATGCTATTATGAAGACTGCCAAGATGCTCGATGAATGGAGGAGAAGTATAATGGTTCCATTGTACAAGAACAAGGGGGATATTCAAAACTGTAACAATTATAGAGGTATCAAATTGTTAAGTCACACTACGAAGGTATGGGAGAGAGTAGTGGAGATGAAGGTGAGAAGAGCAGTATCTATTTCGGAGAATCAGTTTAGATTCATGCAGGGCCGGTCGACTACTGAAGTGATCCATCTTGTCAGGAGATTAGTGGAGAAATATAGGAAAAGAAAGAAGGACCTTCATATGGTATTCATTGATCTCGAGAAGGCCTACGATAAAGTTCCAAGAGATGTCCTATGGAGGTGTCTAGAGGTGAAAGGTGTCCTAGTATCATATATCAGGGCAATAAAGGACATGTACGACGGAGCCAAAACTCAAGTAAGAACGGTGGGAGGAGTCTCGGAGTATTTTCCTGTTGAGATGGGACTCCATCAAGGATCTGTGTTGAGCCCTTTCCTATTTACCTTGGTGATGGATGAGCTGACGCGATCTATCCAGGAGGAGGTTCCATGGTGTATGCTATTTGCAGATGACATAGTATTGATTGATGAGGCTCGGACTAAAGTTAATGATAGATTGGAGGCTTGGAGACACGTCTTGGAGTCTAAAGGATTCAAACTGAGCAGGACCAAAATAGAGTACTTGGAGTGCAAATTAAGTGTTGCGAGAGATGAAGCAGACATTAATGTGAGGCTTGCCACTCAACCTATCCCCAAGAGGAAAAACTTTAAGTATCTGGGGTCTATCATCCAGAGTAGTGTTGATATCGATGGTGATATCACACATCGTATTGGGGCAACATGGACTAAATGGAGGCTTGCCTCTGGAGTATTGTGTGACAAGAAGATACCACCTAAACTCGAAGTTAAGTTTTACAGAATGGTGGTTAGACCATCTTTGTTGTATGGGGTAGAGTGTTGGCCAATAAAAAATGTACATGTTCAAAAGATGCATGTCGCAGAGATGAGGAAGTTGAGATGGATGTGTGGTCACACCATGAGTAATAAGATTAGGAATGAGACCATTCGGGAAAAGCTAGAGCTGGCCCCTGTGGTTGATAAGATGAGGGAAGCGAGACTTTGATGGTTTGGACATGTGCAGAGAAGGAGTACCAATGCACCTATTAGGAGGTGCAAGAGGTTGGTTTTGGGAGTTACACGGAGGGGCAAAGGTAGACCAAAGAAGTATTCGGGGGAAGTGATTAGACAAGATATGGCGAAACTTGATCCCACCGAGGACATGGCCCTAGATAGAAAGGAGTGGAGGTAGCAAATTAGACTAGTAGGCTAATTGGTTGGTAGGGTAAGGTGGTTGTCTAGCCTTAGGGTATAATAGAGTAGCAGGAATAGTCGTGTTTTATATCATGTGCTGTCATTATCTGTCGTATATGTGTTACTTCTATCGCATTTACATACTGTCATGTGTTTTTCATTATTAGTCGCTCTTTCTGTTCCCTTTCCTTTCCTTTCCTTTCCTTTTTGTCATATCTAGTTTATTCTACTTATGGGTTTTTGAGACAAGGGTCCCAGGAAATAACCTCTCTACTTCTAGGAGGTAGTGGTAAGGTCTGCGTACATTCTACCCTCCCCATACCCTACTTGTGGAATTCCACTGGGTATGTTGTTGTTGTTGATCTCACTTAGACCTGAAAATCTTCATTATTGCTCTATCCTCACTACAATATTCCTACTTTGCATGCAGCAACGAATGCGAAAAACATTTCTTATAGGCAAAACCAGAATGAATCTGACTCAGTAATGAATTAAATATATTTCAAGAACATTATTTGACATATGCACAGGTGCAAGATGCGATATTCGAGAGAAAAATTTTAGAAAAAAAGTTAAAACTAACAAATTACCTCTCTGTGAACTCTTTGTAATTCTCCGAGAAGTCTTCCCCAAGCCTATCAGATGGTTGTCCAGTCACAATCTTGTAACCACATAAGCTATTGGTGGCATTTGGTGCCTATCCGACAATACATAAGTGGTAAGAACTCAATGTGCAGATACACAATACGTATCCAAGAGAAAGAGGAAGTACCTTGTGAGCTAAATGGTGAAAAGTATACAGCAAACACTCAACATAAGTAAAGTTCATCTCTTCTCCCGCTTTTCGACGAGGCATATATTTCTAAAAGAGAATAAAAAGTTTCATAAGGAATATGATAATTGAAAAGGTTAATCTTTCAAGAAGTAGTTAAAAATCAAGTTTTCACCTTGTTCGTGGAATAATATAAGTAGAGTTCATCTATACACGGACCTAGGAAAAACTTTTAGAATATATAGAAGTTTATTGATCCTACAATTTTCTGCATGTATAAAGATTCTTCTAACTAGAACTGAAGAAAACTAAATGCTTGCCTTTAATAGTTGAACAACAGAGGGAAGGATCTGTCTCGAATCTTGAGGAATTGTGTAAGGTGCGCTCTCCGCGAGGTTTTTGAGCAGGTCTACCTTCCGTTCTTCAGGAAGCTAATGACAAAGATAGGTTAGCACAATTGTCTGAACTACCAAAAGAACAAATTTATATCCACAATAGCAAAGAAATTTAGAAAGATTGTATTTTTACATTTTTCTTTGACAAAATAGCTCCTTATTTAAAACAATAATTAATAGATATGTTTTAAGCTCCGAAATTATACTAAATGTGATGGCCACTATTCCATAGCAGATAAGGGAACCAAATAAGTATTATGCTACGATACAAGGAATTCAATTATTACCTTGTCAAATACTGGGAAAATATGCTTATTCAAATAATTTAGAAATTTGCTGTTTGAGGCACCCCTCTGCATGAAACATAGTAATAGTTAGGCATGATAATTTGTAGTAAGCACTGAAAAGTAATGAAGTACTAAAATAAGGACAAACCTCGAAAAACGGAATAGCCATAAACAAACATGCTATCAATCTGTTGATGTGGTCTCCATCTGAAACCTGCAATTTTAAAACAATAATGATGAATGTAGCAGCCTAGCAGGAATTCTTCAGCTGCGCTGCAGATTAACAAGCAGACAGATGGTACAGAAGTTTACCAGACAAGGAGGTTGGACTCGCAGGGGAAAAAAGATGGAGAACATGGAGCAAAAATCTTAATTCTTTCCAAACAGCATATGATTTATATGATATAGGCGATGTACAAATTACAACATACACCACATTTTGTTTTCTGATTTTTTAATCTAATAATTCAAAGGTTCCATTCCAGTAATGCTTTAAGTGCTACATGCCAAAAAAGCAGATACCTAGTGAAACCTATATGCGAAAGAGCTTAAGATCAAAAGCTCATACTTTTAATCAATATTGTCAAAGGCTCGCTCAGTGTTGTGAAAGGCGATCGTCTTGTCGCCAATGGCGAGAGACCAGGCTGGGCGATCCTTCTCGACTTATAGCTTTGTGGCGAGGCGATCTTCAAAAGGTTACGCCAAAGCGATAATGGCAACAGAGGCAAGAGGTGATAAAGGTGAGAAAGGCATCACCTTTTATGTTTTTTTTAAAAAAGGCAACCAATTTAGGATTTTAAAAGTTAATAGGTAATTTGGGGATTTTTTTTTTCCAAATTTGCGCAGTTGCACTCTTAGGCTTAGACAATGACTCCAATCAAATAACCCCACTAGACTTCTCCGACAACGACCCAAACTTTTCCAGAGACCCCAAAGTCTAACCAATACGTATTTCTTCTTTTCTTCCTATGTTTCTTTTTCCTTCTTCTCCTTCAAACTTCAAAGTTACTTCTACATCTGTTTGGACTTTTTTTTTCTAATTCAAGATCTAGACTTTTAATATCTACTATCTATTTTCAATTTTTGAATTGAAATATTTGCTGATATATTATTGAGAGCTTGATTATTTATACAAGGAATTAAATATTTTAACTTTGGTATTAATTAACGCCGTACATCAAAAAGGTGAGCGCCTCGTCTCACGCCTCGCATTGTGGCGAGGCAAAACCTTGTCATCTTTTGTCGTCTTTCGCCATCCAAAACACTGGACTTGCTTAAAGCTGCCTAGGCAAAACAGACTGAGCTCTTCGTCTCACTTAACGGATGCTTCAGCAAAATCGCCATACATATGTCTCATCATCAATGGCTGTTATCTTGAAGAGGTGATACAAAACATTACATATTTCAACATTTTGAAATTCCCTTCCCATATAACTGTTATTGGTGCTTCTAATTATTAATCTTGAACTACAGATTTCTTTTTTGGGTACTTTTTCCTTCTTTTGATCTTTTTTTCATTAAAGCCCATGCTTTATTTATGTTCTGCACATAATGCTACAGACCTTGGTGCATTTTAGCCTTTGATAACACTGATTATATAAAATTCAAGCAGCTTTCATGTATTAGGGTTTAGATCAGCTTTCTTAGAAAGGGTTTCAGTCAGATTCCAATGCTGTGGGAAATTGTTTATCATTTGATAGATTGGATGTGTGAAATCTGGGACAGAAGTTACCCAATGTGTTGAGCTTATGGGTTTCAATCCGATGACAGACTGTAAATGTTTTCACCTCAGGGTGAAATTGCTAATATGGACACCAACTAAATTGAAGTGAAAATTTTTGAGCATCCAACTGTTGCTTGTAGAGATTCGGATAATCAATACTTTCAGACTTCGTAACTAAGGAAAATACATCAGTAGACAAACAAACACACACCCCAGTGTGATGCTTTTTAACTGCAAGAACAACAGGAAACCAGGAATTTCTACAACATTCTAAAATGAAATGAACACTTACATTGAATTGTGCATCTAGATCAGCTTGGCCTGCAATGATCTCGATCAGCTCTTGCACACGCTCTTGAGGAGCTTTATCTCCAAATATGCTCAAACTTTTCAAAAAATCCATGAACATCTTAAATTCACCTCCTGTCACATCTTGTAGGCTCTGCAATAGATGCAATTAAACTTCTTGCATTCTCATTGAAAGATCATCTAGAACATACAGAATCTATTCTCTGAAAATTTTTCCTCACTAATATTACAGGAATCCCCATATTCTAGGAGAGGACAATCAAATTGTATGTAGACTCTACAAGATACCACAGGAACTGAGGGACAGTTGAAGAAAAGCTTCTGAATTGCAAGTCAAAGTACTTAACTGATCTCCTCATCAAATCCCCAGAGCAGAAAGAACAGGGGTAGAATTTACTACCTTCTTTATCAGATCGGTAATGTGCCTCTCCATTTGTTCTGCAGGCTTGAGGAGCTCAGCTTTTAGAGGAAATACCTGCAGACAAAGTCATATAGCTATAAGAATATATAATACTCACAAATGGGTATATTAACAACTCCCACACTGAAAATGTTGAGCTTATAACCTTGTCTTTTATAAAAACTAATGTCCTTTCACGGAGATTGTCATCAGACATCTGCTCATCAATAGTCTCAATGTGTTTAAAAAGAGCTGTCAATGAAGCTACAGGAAAAGAAAGAAAGTCAAATTACTGTAATAACAGAGCAGCAATTCTATCTGAAAAACTTGTCCCAGTTAAAGCATCAAGAAAAACAACAGAAAATGAGTTAGCAGAAGGCAGGGTGATGGGTGATTGAAAGTTTTCATAGCAAACCCACTAGTTCTACCACAGAGCATTGTTTCTTGGATTGCTCATCTTTTAAACTTGCAAATCCTTTTGGCGTTCTTCTCCCTTTTAAGCTTTAAAATACTGTCCTCCTCTCTTTCTCCCTCTCCCAGATCAATGTGTACAACAACATAAAACCCAGCGTACTCCCAAAATAAAGGTATGGGGAAAGTAGAGTGTACGCATATCCTACCTCTACCTCACGCATATCCTGCCCCTACCTTGAGGTAGAGAGGTGGTTTTCCGAAGACTCTCAGCCTAAAAATAAATCATGAAGCAGCAGGAAAGGATCTCACACTATAACAACATGCTGCTCTGACCTCTCTTCAATCTCCGACTATATGCTGCTCTAACCTTTCTACAATCTCTGACTTCAAGTATGCATAATGACCTCTAGGTTAAATACCATGTAGCATCGTGAAGGAGAAGTGTTTACGTAATATAAGTATATACGATTCTTTTTGGATCGATTGTGGTTATTTTCTTCGTTAACTTTGCATTTTCTTCTTTCTGTTTCAGAATAAAGGAACAGCTGTTCAAAAAAGTTGCATCCAAGATCCAAATATTTTCATGAGAATATAGGTTACAGACTCCAATAAATTGATATAAGTATCCCATACCACTTTTGACTAATTAAGGACACACCGCGCGAATTGAAATTAGAGTTGTAAAAATTTGTCACATATTAACTTTCATCTAAGCACTATTACAACAGCCCACAAACATATCATGACATCCATGACTTCCCTTTTAAATTCATAAAAGATGATCTCCTACTTTTCTTGTTCCCTTCCCCCCATCCCCACCCTTTTTTTAAATGGAGGAGATTTTCATATATTTCACTGGATACGTTGTTGCTTTCATCTATATTAATCCAGATAATTTTGGGGACAAGATAATGCAAATTTCAAACAAAAGAACTTGCATAGCACACGAGGGGTTGTCAAAGGCTTGTTTGAAGCGATGTTACCTTTGTCAAAAAAAAAAAGGCTTGTTTGAAGCGAGCTTTAACCCTGAAGTTAGGTGCAACATAGGCTGCACGCTTTGCCTCACCTAGACAGTGATTTAGTATAGTACCAAGTTGCTAAGGTTTACGTCGCATTACCAATGGCAATGTTTGGAAGAAGGCAGAACTACATATTAACTGTTTCACCTAATTATACTTCTAGTTAATTCTTTTGTCCAAATAATTATTGCGTGTTCATTGTTAATAATTAATATTCCTGTATTAGGCTAGACCTGTTGTATTCCTTCAACATATAAAAGAAAAATGTCTTCTTAGCTTGGTATATTTTTTGGTAAGTTGGTACTTGTTGTTAATTATTTTACTGTCTCATTAAAAAATTTGTTATGGTTTAAATGTTATTTTTAGGGGTTCTCGTCATCAAGCTTGTGCTTTTATGTTCGGTTTATGCTGAAATATCCAATAGGATCTAATGCTTTTTTTGATTTCGAGTTTGAAAGTGTTGGTACCCTTCATATCGAAGGGATCTTTAAATCATTTGCTTTTAAATGATCCCAGCTAGTGACAATATCATAGCTTTTAAAATAATAACGATTGTATTGGCATTGCACAGAAGCCTCGATATACACGCGAATAAAAGAAAATGGATGACTTGCTAAAGGACACGGCTTTTTAAGAATGACATTCAATCATCTAGACTAACAGGGACCTTGTGGCTGCCCAAGGTTCACTCAAAACCAAAGATAAATCCTCTGGCAAAAGAAGAAAAGGAAAAAAGAAAGGCAAGTCCTCTGTGGTACAAATTCATTTCAGGTTCAGGTTTTTTAAATAATGGTAAGGTAAAATTCATTCTCTAGTCCTTCGAATGCTCTTTATTGCTTTCTATCCGAAGTACCCAGATAACTACATCCCGCGCAGACATCTTCCCTTCCCCTTCTAGAAGCACAAGCAGTGTCATATTAAACTATAAATATTTGTCTGTAGCCAATATATCCACATAGCTAATGCTTAAGCTCTTATTTAAGCTATTTATAAATTTGGACAAGAACATATTCTCTATAATGATTTTATCAATATAATTCCGATGTCATATAACTGTAATAAAAAGATGCATTTTAGTATGGCATACCAATGGCTGCAAAACCCAGGCACTAGTAGCCTAATCAAGGCATATAAGAAGCTAGGACAATCATATACAGATGCCCAGGTATTGACCGAAAGAGCATGCTTGCTAGTGCCCCAAATGGTGCACCAAATGCAAAATATAATGTGCACTACATCAACAAATTGGCTGATTTATCCAATGTAGCTAATGGAACATGTCAAGCGACCTACGAGGGATGAGTTGCTTGTCTTCTTATATGGTTTCCGGGCAATCTCTCCTCATGAGCCAATTTTTGGGGTTGAGTTAGGCTCAAGAATCAATTTCTTTACATGGTATTGCCAGATCCATCCCTATTATTGGTTCAGGCACTGTGGCAACCCCATGTTATCATCACCAAGCTCCAAATGTCCAAACCTGGGCTTGTGGGGGCTGTTAAGTGCCCTACAGTGGTTGACAGATCCATCCTATTATTGGTTCAGGCACTTGAGGGATAGGATGTTCGTCTCTTTGTACGATCTTAACAATTCTAACCTCATAAAATAACTTATAGGTTTGAGTTAGGCCCAAGGTCCATTTTCTTCACACAACAAACTCCAAAGGTTCCAGCATTTTACAGAGTAAGTTGAAGAGAATACACCTACCAAGGCACTCCACAAGAAACACTGAAATAGTGATACCAAACAAAACATCCATAGTTTCATAGTATCATCCGGTCTTGACCAGGCTTTAATGTACTTATCATTCCAACTTTTTGCTAAGAGAGTGGTACCAGGAAACATGAAGTCGCATCCAACAGAAAAAAGAAATTGCAGTTTGATCAGTTCAGCAATTTAATTTCTTAATTCTTAACTCAATTTAAGATGAATTTAGTTGTAGATAAAACCTATGGACATGGTTTCAGTGTTCTTGGGAAAGCATCAACATACCTTTTACGTCTTGCCTTAACAAGGACAGAAGGGCTTTGTTTACTGCATCACGTTCCACATTTTCCTCTGGAAGAATAGAAAGATAGAGAAGTCAGGATCACATAGCTTTTTCCTCATAATCAACATTTCTTGATAGAAAGACTAATATATTTCTATACCAGCAGTCAGGAGTTGTACAAGGATGTCCACAATTTTTGAAAGATGCTCCGGAGTATCCTTGCAAAAAAGAGGAAGTCCACGAATGGCTTGCACTCGAACCTGCAAGCAGTAATTGGTTAAACAAAGCTCCCATCTAGAAACATCAATGTTACAATTCTCATTGTATGCTGCAAGTACTGTTGATAGAAGTCCTCTTTCTTTTTTTATCAGGAAAACAAAAGATGCTTTGAAGATAGAAGGGGATGACAAATTGACAATTTGGCAACTAAAAGGGCTTGTCTTCATCTTTTCTATTGTTGGAATAACACTATTGCGAAAAAGATAAAGAATTAGATTGAGCTTCCTGCATAGCTAAACAAAGGCTTTTTCTGTACATATTCAGGTCATATAAACTATCTTAGTGCTTTGTAGTAATAAATTTTCCAAATTAATAAATCTACTTGAACCAAAAGGAAGTAACTTTTTTCCTCATTCACCTCCTGCAATATGAATATTTTCTTAAGTCAATCGTAGTTGCTACTTGCCACCTAAGCTAGTCCCTCACAACTTTGGCATCAAGAATGGATAAAGAATAGACAAAGCTACTACACATAATCTCAGTTAAAAAATTGAAAAGCAATTGCCACCTCTTGCACTCATTCTTGTGTCTCGGTAGTTTTTAACATGTCATATGATAATGCCTAAAAGTTACATTTGTAAAAACTCACTAAGGAATAACACCAAAGAAACCTTAGCATAATTTAATAACCATAACAAAAAGAAACAAGCTGAGAAATTTGAAAACGAAGTAGAGAATATAAGTGACGGAGCAGGATGATAAACACACATGTCGAAAGGTCCAAACTGATCTTAAAAGGAACTTTTTTTTTTTTAAAAAAAAAAAGGCAAATGCCAAAGGACTGACCCCAAGCTCCTCAGCTTCACAGAAATCCAGCTGAGCATCTACAGCACGGACTGATAAACTAGGAAAATACTTGAAGAATCTGGGGATTAGTTGAGCTGCTAATTGCATGGCTTTAACACTGCTGCTCTTTGCTGCCTTAATTATATTCTCATAGTCCTCCACATTCTACACAAAATAATAACACAGTTCAATCAAAGTTAGCTGAATTATTCTGAATAAAATATATAAGCTTGATTCTATCCATTGCAGTTCAATCAAACTTAGCTAAAACTACTCAAAAAAATATAAATTTGATTAAATACACCACATACTGCTCTTCATTGCTTTAATTATATTCTCATACACCAAATAGTTACACAGTTCAATCAAACTTAGCTGAACTGATTCAAAAAAAATACAAACTTGATAAAGTAGACCAATAGTTCAATCAAATTCTGCTGAAACTACTCAGAAAAAAAAAATTGACTCAGTACACCACATGCTGCTCTTCGTTGTCTTAATTATATTCTCATAGTCATCCACATTATACACCAAATAGTTCTATAGTTCATTCGAACATAGCTGAAACCAGTGTTGTGGATGGCGGCAGGCAACAAGAGTCTGCCTCGCCAGGCAAAGCGAGTGGCGACAATTAATACCAAAACAATTAAAATATTTAATTGCATATATAAATTACAAATCTCAATTTCAATAACATATTAGCATATATATCAATTCAAAAACTGAAAATAGATAGTAGATACTAAAAGTCTAGAACATGAATGAGAAAAAAACAAAACAAAAGTTAAAATAGTGAGGAAGAAATAGAGGTAGAAATAACTTTGACGTCTAAAGAAAAACAAAAAGGAAAAAGAAAATTTTGAAGAAGAAAAAAAGAAGAAATACGTATTGGTTTGACTTTGGAATCTCCGGAGTCGCCGGAGAAGTCTAGTCGGATCGTTTGGTTGGAGTCGCACTCTTAAGTCTAAGAGTGCAATTGTGCAAATTTGAAAAGAAAAAACAAACTATCATTACCTTTTAACTTTTAAAACCCTACATTAGTTGTGTTTTTTAAATAAATACAAAAGGCAACACCTTTGTTGTCTCCAGCCTTTGTTGCCATTATCGCTACGGCATCGCCTTTTGAAGATCGCCTCGCCATAAAGCTAAAAGGCGACAAAGGATCACCTCGCCTCTCGTCATTGGCGACAAGATAATCGCCTTTCACAACACTGGCTGAAACTATTCGGAATAAAAATATAAACTTGATACAGTACACCACTGTTCAACCAAAATTTAGCTGAAACTACTCGAAAAAATATACAAATTTGACTAAATATGCCACATTCTGCTCTTCACTGCCTCAATCATATTATCATAGTCCTCTGCATTCTACACCGAATCAGTGCAAATTTCAACCAAACTTAGCAGAAACTATCCGAAAAAAATAATATAGAAATTTGACTCAATGACACCACAGTCCAAACTGAAATGATTCGAATGAATATTACTATAAATTGATTCAGTACACCACAGCTCAATCAAATTTCGCTGAAGCTATCCGAAAAACAAACAAAAACATAAATGTGACTCAATAACACCACAGTTCAAACTTCAATCAAACTGAAACGATTCGAATGAATATTACTGTAAATTGAGTCAGTACACCACAGTTCAATAAAAATTTAACTGAAACTATCCGAAAAACAAACAAAAACATAAATTTGATTGTATACACCACAGTCAATACGCCGCTATTCAATGAAACTAAGCCGAAGATATTACATCTAAATTTGATTGAATACGGCTCTGAATTCCCAAAATGCCGATTTGATTCAAATTCGAACCCTAGAACGGGAAACTGAAAATGTAAATTGAATTTTTACGGACCTGAGACTTGTCTTTAGACTCGTTGAGTCGTTCTCCGTACTCGTAAAGCTTCTCGATAATGGCCTCGTCGGATGAGTTGGCCATTGCTAAGCTTGTAAGTTGAAGCAGAAGAAGAAAGTAAAGGGAAAAGAAGTTCGGCTGATAAATCGGGTTTCAGGTCAGTGAAAAAAGAGAAAGAAACGGATATATACACACACATTAGGGAATAGGTTTTTTTATTTATTTATCTTCTGCTTAAATAAAGATTAAAATGTCTAAATCAAAATTATTTCTTTTTTCAACATTTGAATATACGCATATAGAATATGTTTTTATTTAATATAGATTGAAGAAAATATAAAATTTGATAAATTACATAATTTAATAGGGGTGTGCATTTGACTATGTTAAAAAAAATATATAAAATTTGACAAATTACATAATTAATATAGTAAAATATTAAAAAATATATGACGATTTGGTGGTAGCTAGTGATGATCAGTAATACTGGTGGTGATGGTGTCGACAAATGATGGTGTTGTGGGTGTAGCTAGTGTTAATATTGGTAGGTAGTAAAAATTGATGCTAGCAGTTGATGATGGTGGTTGATAGTCAGATGATAGTGATAACTAATGATGGTGATGAATAATGAAGTTGGTTAGCTATATATAGTTGTTATTGCTGGTGGTGGTGATCGGCAATTGTTGTAGTAAATAGGGGTGTGTATTTGATTATATTAGGCAAATATAAAATTTGACAAATTACATAATTAATATAATAAAATATTAAAAATGTATATGACAATTTGGTGGTAGTGATGATCAACAATCCTGGTGGTGATGGTGTTGATAAATGATGGTATTGTGGGTATAACTAGCGATAAGAATGGCAAGTAGTAAAAGTTGATACTAGTAGTTGATGATAGTGGTTGATAGTTGAATGATAGTGATAGCTAATGATAGTGACGAATACTGAAGTCAGTTAGCTATATATAACCGTTTTTGTTGATGATGGTGATCGACAACTTCTGTGGCAATAGGGGTGTGCATTCGATTTTTTCAGTTTAATTTTGCATTACTCGATTTTAGTCTTTCAATTTTCACTTTTTAAAAAAGTGTAAACTTATCCGAATCAAAATAAATTTAGTTTGGTTACATTTTTCTCTTTTCGATTCAGCTATTCTGTTATATCGATAACTAATAACATAATCAATCAGTGTAATATTTTTTATGCTATCAGATCTCTCAAAAAGATAATTACAAATATTTTTTTGTAAATGCAAAACTTTTAATTAATCTTAAGAATAAGATAAATTATCCTACTACAATAATTCAAAATAATCATACAATATAAAATTTTCTGTATAATGACATTAAATCATTTAAACTATTTGGTAATAGAATCAATAGTTGGCTGAAATGTTTGAGAAATAAGATAATATGTCTTCTCAGTTGGGTGAATTGAATCCCAAAAGACATATTTTGATGCATTTAGGCAAACATATGAATTTGGATTGCACATAAATGTAGCTTCCAATAAGCCAGTTCCACAGCACCCACGGTTAGCCTTTTCAAAATCTATCAATAAAAAAAAAATATTAAAAGTATTTATATGAAGAGGGTATATCGAAAATAATTTTTCAACTGTGAAGATGATAAAATTTGTATATTCTCGATACTCTTCAGATGTCCCCATCTATGAAATTATACCACAGAGATAGATAACATTTTTTTGTTTGGAATAATAATCGGATAAAGTGTTTACATTAAATTATATTAAATTACTACAAATGAATGATAAATTGAAATATGGTTTCTTATTAATTAACAACGATTTAGTGATTAATTATAATGCATGAATGAACACATATGTTATGTATTCATTATTAGATGAAAATAAGTTTTCAAATTTTCGTATCGAAGCTAGAATTATTCGAAAAGAAGCCTCAACACAATAATAACATACCTAGTGGAATCTCACAAATGGGGTTTGGGGAGAGTAAAATGTACGCAAACCTTACCACTACCTCATAAAGATAGAGAGGTTGTTTTCCGAAGACCCTCGTCTCAAAATTATCAAGTTCCAAAAGTAGAAGATACTAGGTACTGGAAAGCCTCAAACAGAATGGTAAATTAAGTTATTGTCGTTCGATCATGTCATTTGACCGGAAAAACCATAGTATTTTGATATAATCTGAGTACTGTTCTAAGTATTTCGGACGTATGAATGTTGATTACTCACCATATTTGTGACCTACAATCATGTCCATCAAAGGTCCATAGATATCCATATAAGCAATTCTTGAACCCAAATTTGCAAACCTAATTTGCATGTCATTTAACTTGTTTTGGAGGTTGGAATTATAGTCTCTAGCAATAGAAGAGTAGAAATCAATGCAATCCCGCTTTGAAAATGCATTATCAGAGTGAAGGGTGATGACAATTGGTAAACAACCCATTGGTGGTAGACCTACCACACCAATTTTCCTTGCTCCTTGATCCAACAATTCCTGCAAAAAATTAAGCAAAATAATAATAATAATAATAATAATAATAATAATAATAATAATAATAATTAATAAATAAATTGAGATAAATGGAGTAATAAAGCCAATTAAAGACCTATATTTATCCAAAATAGTGGTAGTTTAAATTTTTTCACAGAATATAGTGATAATTTGGAGTTTTATAACAGATACACTTATTATGCACGTGGATATCATTAGGCAGAGATATGATATACGTGCGGATACACTTCAATGTATTTCACTATCATTACGTGCACAGATGCAATATATTCCATTATAGAGATGTAGTATATGTGCAGATACACCTATTTAATGAATTATGTGCAAGATATCATATATTTGCGATTATTATGCAGATAGATACAATGTATTCAACTATGTTTCAAAATCAAAATACTGCTAGATTTCATATTAAAATATCTCTTTTTTATACCATCAATTCAATTCAAGTAAGATTGACTTCTAGTTATATTACATTAGACAACTTATCACATCAAGTCTGAAATGATAACCTGAAAGACAGCATAAGAACTTGTTGTAACAAATCAAATTACACCGATCGTATCAAAGACTTCTATTAATTATTATACTGTTAGAGCATATAACTTAATTCTCGAAGTTGGTGACCAACCTGAAGGAAGAGTTGAACATGTTGTAACAAGAAATTAGTGTAGGCTGAGATTGTGTAGTTTTTCCTACGAATTGGAAGTGTGTTGTAATTGACAACAAAGTCATTTGTGCCTGCACTAACTAAGAACAATGCCTCTTTTATCAAATTTTGTGTTTGCTCTTTCCCAATAGCTCCCTCCATTTTCTCTTGATACTCTTTGAAATATTCTACTTGCTTTGATAATGAGATCACGTTCTGTATTTCCCAAAAAAAAAAAAATCGTAAAGAATTATATAATCTAGATAAATATTATAGAACTGATAAAGTTATTGTCATGTGATCAGGAGATCACAGGTTCAAATCATGGAAACAACCTCTAGCAGAAATGTAAGGTAAGACTGAGTAAATAGACCCTTGTGGTCTGGCTTGCATAGCAGGAGCTTTAGTGCACCGGACTTGTCCTTTTTTTAGATAAATATTATAGAACGTGGGATGGTAGTAGGGGTTGTGGGGACACAGTTATGTACGAGGTTTGAGGTGAAAATAAGGTGTGTTGGACTGTGGGAATGACACATACAATAATCAATGTGCAATGGGAGTTGTAGAACTTGTTTCTCTGCTTTCATTAGGTATATCATTTCTCTCATTGTTAAAGAACTTATTTTCTTAGAGAAAATATCAATTTTTCAAAAAATTTTGCCAACTAAACATGAAAAAAAAAATTATATTTTCCTCGTATAGATCTAGAAGACCCCCCCCCCCCCTCAAAATTTATGAAATTTGCATTTGTTTATGAAAATCTACATAGAATTTGAAACTTCAATTTCAAGTCTCAAATTCTATGATTCAAAAGTAGGAAATCAAATTAGTTAAGCAAGTTGTTTTTTATGTAAATACGATGGTAGAGAGGACAAGTGAGATGTAGCTCAATTGACAAGTTGTCTACACCTTCACTTTATTGATAGCTAGGAGTTCGAATCTCACTGTATTTTCGTTCTAAATTTTAAAAAAAAAAGAAGAGAGCATTAGATAAAATACACTTATTTTTGATGTAAGGGGATCAAATCCAGTTCCAGCAGATGCAAAACTAACTCCAGTCTTAAGTTCTTCAATTCTTAAATTTTGATCCAAATATGGAGGCACATATTCTTTCACACCAACATACCTAGCTGCATTAATCAAACACAAATTTTCAATCACATATAGGAATTACTAACAAATTTTAATTAAAGTCGTTGCTTTCCGTTCAAACTAGTAACAATAAAGTCAAGATTTTCAGTAGAAAGAAATAATATAAATAAAGAAAATATGTATACATGCGATTCACATGTAATATATATACATAAAGAATTCTATTTAAGTAATACTCTATGTCATGTTGCGATATGTGACTTATATATCATAATTTCAAAATTT
>JAABOM020000002.1:3347042-3361079 GCA_011800125.2 Solanum clarkiae
AAAATTAATTTAATCTAATTTAATTTTAAAAAATTCAATTAATTTTAAAAAAATAAAACATAACAACTGAAAAAGGACGAACGAAGTATTTACCAACCACCAAACATCATAATCTTGAAGGGCTTTTTTAAGACCAATGACAACTCGATAGAACATTTCCACTCCTTTACACTTTCACCCCTCTCATCATTAATTTTGTTGGCCATGGAACCACATAATATTTTCTTTGCTAACTCATATCCAGTAAATGGGTCCCTCCAAATCAAAACCTTATTTATAGTTAATTAATATTGGGCCAGAGTTAGTTGAAATTTTACCAAATATCTTTAATTCTTTTCCTTTAAAATAGGTTCATCTTTAAGTTTTGCCCTTTATCAACTAAATTTTTGCCTAATGGGGCAGAAGTTTTTTAGAAACTAAAAATCATCCAAAACATAAACTGAGAAATATTATGATACGAAAATATATACTTATGCCTCACAAAGTTAAAAAAAAAAATCTCATAAAATATTAAAGATGCGGATGCATTAGCCATTTTTACAGATACACTGCGCCATACATGATTCATAAGTCATTAGCCATTGTAATCAATATCTAATGCGGTGAATCAGTCATGTGTTAAATTATTTTATTGTAATGAATCATATTGTATGATCCATTGTCTCAATGAATCAACTCATTAATGTGATTCATTGGTATATCATCCTTGTATGATGCACCCTATGAATCATCAACCTATAACAACTAGCAAAAGTGTCCCAATGAATCACTATATTCAATTCATACAGTTCTAGTGAATCAACAACACATGATCGATTTTATAATGAATCACCATAAAAAGTTATGAACAACTCATAGTTTTGAAATGAATCACCATACAAGATGCATACACTCGATTTTATATATAAATGAATCACCACAAAAAGTTGTGAACAACTCATAGTTTTGAAATGAATCACCATACAAGATATATACTCTTGATTTTATATATAAATGAATCACCATATTTAATGGATCACCATAAAAAGTTATGAACAACTTATAGTTTTAAAATGAATCATCATATAAGATACATACTATACACATAATCAAACCTAAATTGGAAAGTTGAGCGGTACGTCCCTGCAATTTGAACTGATCTCTGGTAAATGACTTTAACCAGTACTTCAATGTGTACTCCAAAGCTCTAGCCAGCATCGACTCCATCTCTGACCAGATCTAATACACCGGTGACAGAAGAGAGAATTTCCCCGGCGGCGACCGGGTGGTGTGAATGCGATCTCTGTCTTCAGACAGAAAAATGGATCTATGGATCGATGAAAGGAGAAGTCGGTAGCACGTACGAATCACGTGTGATACAGATTCTGTGGATCTGAACTTTGACTAGCTCACCACCGCCGTCTGCGAGGTTGACTTGAGTGTCGGCGGCTCCATCCATGACAGCGGTGAGAGAGAGAGGATAAATTGGAGGAAGAGTTCTCTCTCTTCTTTTTGAGTAGAAAGATTCAAGTGAATCAAGCATAAAAATAGAAAACAGGGATTTCAGAGATTTATAGAAATAATAGAGAATATTTGAAATTTTTTTCCCTCAATCTGGGATTTCTGTAAATTATCCAAAAAAAAATATATATTTTGAGAGCCATAAGTTAAGAAGGCCAACATAAAATAAGGGAATAACTTGTTTATGGATTGTGTATCAATTTTGGATCATAACTTGAAGATATATATATACATATATATATATATATATGACAAGTGAATTCGCAACCGCTAATCTTTAAGTGTGCACAGGACAAACTTAAAGGATATTATAATATGAAAATTTATACTTATGGATCAAGTCACCATTCCAAGTCAAGGGTTGATTTCCAAGTTAGGTTCAAGTGATACTCATAGCACGAGTAGAGGTTGGGGTTGGGTCGAGTCAAGGGTTGGAGTTCTCGAGTCAGGGTCGCACTGACAGTTAGGACCAAATCCTACATTTGGATCGGATCTTGAGTTGAGATTGAAACTGGGATCAAGTCCCAAATTAGGTTTGGGGGTCAAGGTTTGAGTCTCAAGCCAGATCAGGCGGAGGATCAAGTCCCAAGTTCAAGTGAGGGTGGGGTCCAGGTCCCAAGTCGAGGTTGGGGCTTTGGGTTGAGGTTAGATCCTAAGTTGAGGTTGAGTTCAAGATAGTCTTGGTTGATTAGGGATTGAAGTTTAGATTCTAAGTCGAGGCCACTCGAATCCTAGGTCAAGGTCGAAGTTAGAGGTCGAGTACCTAGTCAAGGTCAGGTTGAGGGTTAGGACCACGTAACCAATAAGGTATAACTCATAATTTGTTGTAAATTTTAGTGATTTTAATCTTATTGATCTTGTCAAGTTTCTACAATGAATAAAATCACACAAACGAGATAATGAGGGGAAGCTCTACTATTCTACAATTTGTGAGCCAATTATTGAATATAGGGTGGGAAAGTAGAGAAATTAAGCAGTTATGCCAACAGGACCTTTGTTCGTTAGCTGCACCGGGCGAAACCACTCACTAGCCATTAGAGGCTCATTTCGTTCCATCCTTTGGTTCTATCTTTGAGTGGAGATCAGATCAATAGCAATATGGAAATCCATTTATAAGAATGCTTTGATCCTCTCCCTTAGTTTAATCTATTATGAATGACAAAGATGAGAAAATCAATTTAATTACTTATAATATAGAGATATGCTAATAGTTTATGAAGTTAAAAACAATTAATTGATTAAAATTTGATTTTAAAAAAGACTCTTAAATATAAAAGGAGTAGTTTAATACTTCGACGTAATTTTAATACTTTTTTTCTTTTTAATGTTGCTATATTACATACTTTTATAAATAAAATATTTAATAGTTAAATTTTAATAAATTTTAAAGTCTTAAATATTAGGAAAATAATTAATATTTTTCATTTTTTCTTCCTAGCCTAGACAATTATTTATATCCTATATCAAAAGTAAATTCTAAATGCAAAGAAATTCTATTTCAAAGGTGAATCTAAAAACTAAATAAATAAAAATAAAATAATAAATTAAAGAAAACTAGTAAAACGATGATTTTATCTAAAGCGGAGTCTTTTAATAGAAGGCACAAAATTCAAACAACTTTTCTAAGGGACTTCACCCTTTTGATATAACATAGATAGATAAATAGATATGGATTAAGTGAAAGTTTTTTAACACAATACTTACAGTATTTCACTTTATCAAATCATTTTACTATAGTACTTATAAATTATATGATTTCACTTTATTAAATCACAAACTAATTAAAACTATTTCTTCTTTTTAACTTGCATTAAAAACTTCTCTCCCTTTATTTCTTTCTCACCTCAACCTTCCGAAATAAACGAAGGGTAAATATTCATCATCTGTTAATAATAAATCAATCAAACGATATTCGTTTTTTTTTTTTTTGCTTCTTCTCTCTCTCATCCCTAATTCAAACACACCATAACTAACTAATCTTATGTACAAACTAAGGGAAAAAAGGAAATTATGGGAACATATAGATCAGAGGAAGATTATGATTACTTGTTCAAGGTGGTGTTGATAGGGGATTCTGGTGTTGGTAAATCGAATTTGCTATCGCGTTTTAGCAAAAACGAATTCAGCCAGCAATCTAAGTCGACCATTGGCGTTGAATTCGCCACCAGAACCATTCATGTTGACGACAATATTGTCAAAGCCCAGATTTGGGACACTGCTGGCCAAGAAAGGTACACAATGCATAACTACATCTGTATGCACTAGCTATTAATGAATCTAACTAAGAGGTCTCAAATTCATACTTTCAGTGAGGAGCACTTTGGCCCTCATATTGAACCTATTTGGCATGAATTCAAACCAACCATACAAGGTTGGAACACAAGATAATTAATCTGGAAAAAGATTAGTTTTTATCATTTTGATAAGGCTTTTATCCATCCATGGTGTCTAGGCCTACATTAGGGTAGATTCCACCTAACCAAACAACTTTGTCCACCAAATCTTAGAGGGGTCAAAGAAATCACAAAACAACATACCCAAAAGAATCCCACAAGTAGAGTCTGGGGAGGGTAAAAGTGTAGCCGGACCTTACCATTACCTCGTAGAGATAGAGAGGTTGTTTCTGGGAGACGAGGAGCGTCTCAAAAATAAAGTCCCATAAGCAGAATAAACTAGCATATTTTTGCCATCGTAGAGTTTGAATCTAAGAACCCATGGTTCTATTCATTGTTAATCATACAACCAGATATATATCTCTAATTGTTCCAAAGTCTTATCAGATCATGTGAAGCAATCTCCCACCCAAAAAAAGAGAGAATCAACCAAGTCTTTATATGCATCTTAGTTTACTTAAGATTTGAATGCAATGTTCTTTCACCTATAATGGCTGGAGGAATTGTCACTAAACAGCTTTTGGCTAAAAAACAGGTACCGGGCCATCACAAGTGCTTATTATAGAGGAGCAGTTGGTGCCTTACTTGTTTTTGATATTACTCGCCATGTAACATTTGAGAACGTTGCTAGATGGCTCAAGGAGCTCAGAGATCATACAGACCATAGCATCGTCGTCATGCTAGTTGGGAACAAGGCAGATCTCAGCCACCTGCGTGCTGTTCCCGCTGATGAATCCAAGGGTTTTGCAGAAAGAGAGAATACCTTCTTCATGGAAACCTCAGCTCTTGAGGCACTGAATGTTGAAAAAGCCTTCACAGAAGTGTTGACTCAGATTTACCGGGTGGTTAGCAAGAAGGCTCTTGATGCAGGAGACAATTCAGCGTCTTTGCCTGCAGGACAAACAATCCACATTGGAAATGATGTATCTCCTGTTAAGAAGGGCGGTTGTTGTTCCAGTTGAGCAAGGACCAACCACTCAATACTACATTTCTCAGAGTGCAACTATGTGAACTGCACAAAACTGCAGGACTGCTGAGAATTTTGGGTTTCCTACATAAAAGTTGTATAGAAACCCCCCACTCTACAACTGTAAGTTAGCAAAAAGAAAAAGGAAGCAGTGGAGGAAATGGGGGATGGAAGTAAAATTTTGGTTAAGAACCATTTCTTTTGTCTTTTCTTAAGTGTAAATTGGCATTTACGACATTTCAGCTGTGAAAATGGTAAGGTAACTTTATCAGCACTACACAACAAGTCAACTGGAGAACAATTCAAAACTACAGAATTATTGATATACACGTCTACTGTACACGAAATAGGCATCAAAACTCTGTATAATGAAAATAACTCAGGTTACTATTATTTTTTTTTTGTTGCATTGTGGAACTCATTGCAGGAGGCCGAGGTTGACGAAAAAAGACACACTTGAGACTTGCCTGAACTATCAGCGAGGACCAGCAGATATTGGTCTTGGTACACATCCTACTATAATTTTGGTGTTTTTTTTCCTGGAAGTAGATGCACTGAATTTGCCAAGCAATTAACTGTTAGCAGTGATTGCACTAACATTCTCACAGAGCTTGCACAAAGTGAATTTTAAGAAGCGAGGTTGGAGGGGAGGAAAAGACTTCAGCTATTCATGGGCGACTTGTTTCATTGAGTAAACAGAGCAACATCACAGACCTGTGCCATCAAAAGACAAAAATACTCAGCACAAAAACTAATTTTTTTGTTCAACACTACTTTAGATGAACAATCAAACTAAACAAAGAAAAAAGAGATAATTACATAATTCAGATGCAGAAGTTCATTCACCGTATTCAAGTCCCTCCAAATTATACGAGAATAATAAAATAACAACAGAACACACTAATAATTCATGATTTTTCTTCATTATTGTCTTCTGCTTATTTTTCAAAAAATATCATCAATGATTTAACAACATAAACCCTCGTTAGTATTGAGCACATTTGAGATTACACTTCATGGTAAAAGCTAGCATACAATTCAAGCCTTTCAAAATCCCAAAAACAATACTGCAACTTCAGAGTCATTACCACCCCTAAACTGCTGTACTCAACTGCTCCATCACACCTTTGCTATTAGAATGTTTGACCAAGCTCCTCCAAGGCCAAACAAACTTTTTATTTTTTTTCAAAGAAGTTGCTTCTTTAGAAGTTGAGGTGTTTGGCCAAACATTCAGAAAAAGAAAATACTTCTAAATAGAAGAGAAATTGTTCTTGAGAAGCTGAAAAAGGTAGCTTCTCCCCAAAAGCTATGATGCGGGGGCTCTTTAAAATTCCTGTTGCACCTATGTCAAGACAACATGGGCGTGGAGGTGGTAAGATCCATACCAGATTTGGTCACCTTATCTCGGGTACTTTGACCATATTCTATGACCAAGAAGTATAGACTGATTGGCTATTTGGTTTGATTTTTTGGGTTTATGTATATACTGTACATATATACACACACAGAGTTATATAATGTATGAGAATGCTTCTCTATTATGTGAGATAAAATAGAATATTGGTGTTTAAAAAAATGAAGTTTTATTAGTTTAGTTCAATAACTTTAACTAATCAAAATATATCATTCATATGTTGTAATATAAATTTATTGATCGTATCCCTGCACTCAAATCCATACCCCTGGAGGATTCTAAAATTTATGTGACGAAGACCCCAACCTCTAGATATGCCCGAATCAGATACTCGCACCCAAATCCGAGCAACATTGCTGAAAAATACTTTTGAAGAGCACTTTTGAGAAAATACACTTAGAAACACTTCTTAAAAAGCTTCATCAAATACTAGTAGCTGCTCAAAAGTGGTTTCCAAATTGATTAGTCAAATACAATTTCTTCTAACCAAAAGTACTTTTTCCAAAAGAGCTTTTGAAAATCCAAATAAGTTGATTTTATAAGCTTGGGCATGCTATATTTCAGGTAAGGTAAATTATGGCTAAAGAGGGCTGCCTTTACAAGCTTAGTCAATTAAAAGAATTATATATACTCCACATCCTTTTGTTTTTGGGACAAGTTCATTTTACTCCACCCTCTTTACATGGGATCCAGAAAGCTCTTAATTCAAAACAAGTTGAACACATTAAACGCAGAACTTAAAAGACAAGGAAAAGAAATAACTTCTATTGTCATCCATCCTCCAACGCGTCCTTTAAGGATTCAAGAGATAATGGTCCCACATGGTAAGTGAAATTGAGAATGTATTATGCTAGTTCATGCTAGAGCACAACATGGTACAAGGAACAAGAGTGGAGAGCTGAGGAAAGAACTAAGGCAATTAAGAGAAACAGTATCTAGCAGATATTTCCAAACAACAAATGGTGGTGTTGACTATCTAATATGGTAATGAGATCACATCTTCTCTTTCAGAAAAACATAAAACTTGTAATAGACAGAAAAAAAATATAGATAAGGACAAGGTGGTCCAAACAGGACAAAACACATTAGCACTTGGGATGATATTTCACTAGCAAACTACTAATCAACACTAGGGTGTCAATAAATGTATATGCACAGCCGCTCATCTAATAAGCAAAGCTAAAAGGCAATGGTGATTAAAGTAACACAGCATAACAAGAGGCCATAAGAGATAGGATTCTTTGGGTGGGGAGAATCAGGTCAAAATTCAGTCAAGAACTTCAATGTATAAGATGCTTCTTTCAATTACAAGTTGCTTGTTACAATCCAACTGAAAATAAGAGGCACTGGGCACTGCATCCAGCACTAGATTGACACTACTGCAGACAGGCTTCATTAATTTGCAGCTAAGATCTTTCCATTATATATGCAAAAAGAAATCTAGGAACAATATTAACTCTAGATATGATTTCTTCCTTCACAGATACAAAGAGCAAAGCAGGCTACATTCTGGTTTCAGCAGGATAGAATAGAATAGGTGATAGAAATGCATAAATGGTCAGATTTTCAATATTAGATTTACGCAAGGAAATGAAACTATAAAGTAAGAGGAAGTGGATAAGCAACAGAGAGGGTTTCAGCATATGATGTGTCAAACAGACATGATAAGACCTAGATAAGAACTCCTCATATTTCATACGAGTATATACATAAAAAGATCAAAGGTATTGCAAAACTTCAGTGGCATATCTACAAGAAAGAGAACATATGGGGGTTTCAGGATTTCTTTCCTCCTGTTAATGAGATGACAAAAGGCAAGAATGTCAATCTTGGGCATAAAACAATCAAAAAGGATTTGAACTTATCTACACACAAAAAAAAAAGAGGCAAAAGGAAGGAACGAAGGAAGGAGGGTCAACAGTTTCACAACTTTGTCTGTATTAAGTTTAAGGGTAAATAAAGGAGAGGAAGAGGATTCAAATCTGAACCTTTTCTCCTCGAGATATCGTCCTTGTCCAGAGAAAGATGGATTCTTTCAAAATCAATAGGTAAAGTAGCAAGATTTAAGAGGCTGGAATGTATATGAAGCACTCTTTCTCAAACTTGTTCTAGACTGTGAAATACCTTAGAGATGATATTCACTTATCTCAGACATGAGTTACAGATGGGTGACTAAAACAGGCATTTTGGCAGCCAAAATTCAGATATGAAAGACAATTGTCACCTTTTGGATAGTAAAATTAGTTCTAATCTTCAAAATTTAAATTACTAAGCCACATTTACAACTTCTAATCCATTCTCAGACAAATAAGAAAACATGGAAACAATCCTTTGGTACTTCTAATCAAGCTTCTATCCATTCCTTACCCTCTATTTGGATAGTAGGCATTGTTCCATAATGTATTACATTGTATTGTTTTGTGTTGTATTATGTCGTGCTGCACTGTTTTAGTGAATAGAATGAGGATAGATCGTATCATTTTTTTTCATTACACAATTTCACACATCAACAATTTGAAGGATAGATCTCAAGAGAAATAGGTACGGGGGCTAGAGCTACAATAAAAAGCAGGATAAAGGATGAATAAATTATTAAATACATATTAAAAACATAAAACAAGAAGAAAAAAAAGGGTAATGACACTATCGCACCAAATTGGTCATTGCATAAAATGAAACTTCTTGTCGTTACCTAACAAATTTAACGCAATGACAAAACAAAATTTAAGTAACAACAAAAACATACCTAGTGAAATCCCATAAAATTTAAGTAACAATCATTAAAAAACATGAAAGAGTGTTGAATTAGTCAAAGTGTGTTCTAAATGAAATGAAATTGATCAAAAGTGGATAGTTCATCTAATCGACCCAAAGTGATTCAGGCATAATTATTATTGTAATGCAACCGAGCATGGTACACAAACTCAATTCAAAAAAATTACTCTAGTGCATTAATCTTCCAATTTAAATGGAAAGCATAATATATAGAAATGTCCTTTAGTTTAAATTCAGCAGCAAACATCTCTATCCTCCAACTTTTTGAATGTGCCTAAGTAAACATTTAAACTTGTATAAAGTTGAAGTAGACACATAGACTCAAACTGATTTGCACTATGCTGTGACCTTGGACAGCTACTTGTTAAACTTTATATAAATTTAAGTGTCTTCCAGCTGAGATTATGCGAGTTTATATATTATGCCTAAAAACAAAACAAGATGGAACAAAAACTGCGAGAAATTCAAGTTTCTAAGACGAACCTAAAATGAAAATATAGTCATCATCAACTTCTCTGAACCTCCGGATCAGCACTAACATCATCAGAAGCTGAAGAAGAAGACGAGGAAGAAGCATTTTTAGCATCCGATTCTTCGTGCTTAAAAGAGGGCAAAGGATTAGAGCCTTTGATAATCCAGCCAAGGGCGTAAAAAGAAAGCCCAGCTAATATTGCAGTTCCCCAAGCGTGAGAATACCATTTGCTGTACTGCTTGATAGCGAACCTCCATTGCTCTCTCAGTGTCGCCGCGTCTGGGTTCGTACGGTCCGGCGGATTTGGAAAGTGAGGAGCGCCGGAAAATCCACCGTGAGATGATCCGCCGGGGATTTTAGGTGGAGTTGTTGACGGCGGCGGAGGAAGGTTGTCGGTGGGTTTAGGGTTTTGATGGTCAGTCATGGTATTGAAGTGAGTTGGAAGCTGAAGGGAGAAGTGATAAGTGCTTCTCTATTCATGAAAAATTTTCTCCTAAAAAACAAACAAAAAAAATATATGTACAATACATTTTCACGAGGGATAATTATGGAAGATGTTATTCCATCAAAATAATTATAAAAAAAAATTATGTTTCATGTATAGTTAAACTATATTAAGTTTTTGAGATAGTAATTGTAATAGTTGGTAAAATTATCAAAATACCCCTGGAATAGAGACGTACGCGTAATGCGTCTTCCCATGCTCCATTTGGGAATTCGAGACCGGATATGCAATTAACATGAAAAATTGAGTGGGAAAATGATTTCGATCGGATTTTAGAGCAACTGAGTCAAAAAAAAATCCGTAATTTGATGAAAAATAGTGTTGGTGCGCGCTCGAGGCACGACGCGCCAGGGACACGGACAAACACTTTTTTTTATTGCTTTTGAGGGGAAATTTCGGAATGGAAATATACATGTCCGCGTCCAGTCCGCGACGCGGACTGATATTTTTGGGATGGAACTTTTTCTTTTAATTTGATGGGAATTCGGTTCAATTCTCAACCTCTCCTAAACTCAAAGTACAATCAATTTAGGTCGTTTTGATGAGTACATTGGGTCAAAAAGCTATTCTAAGTCCTTCATCATAACATTTGAAAGTTAGAGCTTGAGAGAGAAAAAAGAAGAACGTGAGATCGAGGAATTCAAGGAGGATTCTTGACGGTTGATTGAAGGAGCTTTATCCTAGGTATGTAAGGCTAAACTAAAAGCATGAGATTATTCTCTCATGTGCTCCATAGATGGTCTTAGATAAGAATTGAAGGTTCTTGAATCTACATACATGATTCTTGATTATTTTTTTGAAAATTTTATAATTTTTACATATATTTTCATATGTTGATGATCATTATAAACTTGCTTTCTTGAATTGAATATTTTCATGAGATATTGGATAAACCCTATGTGTTAACTTTTAAAAACATACATGAAAGAAAATAGAATTGAGTCTAGAGCCTAGGTTGAGAATGTTGACAGTGATTGTATTGAGAATATGAGAATGATGATAGATTGATAAAAATTGATTTTCACCAGAAGCAGCGCAACGATTTATTTTCGCACTCTTGGCTACTATAACATCCAAAAGGAGTCACAAGTCACCACTAATGATAATTGAGTAGCACCGCTTCAATTATACAACCGTAAAAGCATTTTAAAGTAGACATATAGGTTTCAAATTCTCTAATTGTCGCCTCTTTAGGATTTGCTAACGAATATCGCATTCGGCCACATATTTATGAATGTGGTTGTAGCATTACTCGACTGCTCTTTTTTTCATTTTTTATAATTGCTTTATTTTTCTTTTTGTTATAGCATTACTCGACTGCTCAGTTATTCTGTTTGCACTTTGGTAGAGTGAACTCTTCTCCATATATTATAAACTTTAACAGTCATATCTTCAATATATAATTATTAGTTGAGAAAAAAAAATAATTAAAAGAGGACTTTTTTGCTTTTTAAATTCCACCAAGATGAAGTGTTCAATTTTCGATCATCGAAAAAGTTAGTGATTTTAATTTTTCGTGGAATTCTTTTTTTACTCTGTTGGAAATTTATTATTAGGAATTTTCTTTTAGTTTTGTGGGATATGATTTCTAGACCTTCCATTGTTGGGAAATGGATTGCATCGATTTCAATGGATAATTGGAGATATTATTGGCATCTATGGGACTTTGCTGCAAGTTTACAATCTAAAGGTCAAGTCTACTCTATATTTGATTGTCTAATTGTGATATATATTAGTAGCTGCATACAATACAATGCAATGTTCTTTCCCTTTAAATATTTGCTTTTTATTCTCAGATTATATAATTTTATTTGCAAAAGATTGAAATATATGTGTGCATTTATTAGATAAAAGGGTCAACAATACATTTGGAAGGTTTATATAATTTCTTCAAAAACTCCAACTTTCTAATTGAATACAGTAAGAATCCTTTTTAAATGAAATATCTAGAAATCTTAAATTGCATTTTCTCTTTAATTTCCGCAATTTCTTAAAAACATACTCTATTTATTTGATATCTTACAGTAAGGTGAAGGAAATAAAATGAAGAGTCATATACTTTTGTAGGAGTTTAATTGGTTTAGCTATGGCTATTAAATTTGTTTTGGATTTTGTAGATCCCGAAAAGATTCTCCGTCATTGGGTAGTTAAAAAAAAATCACTATTTCTCTTTGTAATTACAGTAAAAAAAAAAAAATCATATGATCACTTAACTATGAACGTTTCACTCAATATAATTAATTAACTATGAGTTTTTAATTCAAAAGACATTCATGAGTATTTTTTTTCCGTTAAAAGTTACTCAACTATATTTTTAACCTAAAAATATAACTACAATGTTAGTTACTAATAAAATTTTGAAACAAAAATTGATACTATATTCTGCATTAAATTGCTAATTCCATATCATGCAAATATAACCTTATGTGTTTTTCTTTAGTTATGCTGCAGCAGAATCTAATTATAAGAATAGTGATGCTATGTCAAAATGGAAAAAGTGCAGTAAATAAAAGAATTATAATTCTATTTTTTTCCTATCTAGATTCATTTTTTACAATGTACAGACTAAGATACAAGTGTTCTTTATCTTTTTAATAGCATTGTAACAGACTTTATCTAGAGAGGTATTATATTGGATGTATAAGCTTTTTTTTATCATGTGAATAAAGAAAACATTTTCATTAATTAAATGCGCAGAAGAAATTTCATTGGCATTCTAGTTCTGCAAATTCATTTATCCATAATAATAATAATGTTAGAATCATTAAAAAATATAATTAGCAAAGATCAATCTCTTTTTTATATCGCATAGATTATTTATTCATATTTGTATTATTATCGCGCGAAACGCAAGTAATTTTTCTAGTAAAATGATAAAATTGAATAAATATACATTCAGGCCGGTAATCTCTATCTTTAACGGTAATCTCTATCTTTAACGTCAATCCCCCTTTCCGGCAAGGGCTCCCGATCTCTTGGCCGGAAACACCGACTTGATCTCCGGCGAGCCCTTGCCGGACGAAGAGAACTCATTTCTCTCTCGTTTTCGACGAGCTAGCCGGTGCTCTCAGTCGTGCTTGGCGGCGAGATCTAAGGGATTTTTCGGCACGCCCAGTCTAGCGGTGGTTGCGGGTTGTACGAACGAGTTGTTTGTCGGTGCCCCAGACCTCTAACTTCGGACGCTAGCCGGCGAATCCCTCTGTTTCTCCGGTAACCGACAGATACTAAAATAGTGCTCGAGTAGTGATAAAACTCTGCCTGGCAGCCGCATTTTCAGATTTCTGCAAAAATTTCGGTCGACTTCTTTCTGGCGACGGAATCGACCAGATTTTCTATATCCGTCAACGCGTCCATCAGGTTTGATTCTTTCAATTTACAAGGACTACTCAGGTGATATCCTTAATTCTTCTCATTTCTTTCCTGTACAAACGTCGAATTTCGCTTGTTCCTGGATCTGTAATTCTTGTTACTGTGTTTTGTTTGTATTTAGCTGAGCTGTAGAAATAATCCTTTATTGTATTGTTGCCTGTTAGTGTTGATTATTATTGGCTACCTATTATTGTGCTATATTTCTTGGTTCTTTTGTTGTATTTTGGGATTGCTACTGCTCTCACCCTGCTCTCTGTGCTCCTCCTTCGCTGCATTGGTTAATTGTCCGTAATTGCCTGTGGAAAGCAGTGCTCCACAAATTTGCTGCAGCTGCTTATGGTTGTAGAAGATTGTGTGAGAATTTTTGGGTATAGTGGTGTCTATTGCCTTACTTTGTTGTGTTTTACTGTTTGTGTTTTAAGGAGTATTGCTGTTTCTGGTGGGGGGTTGCTGCTTAGCGAGTTATTAGTTGTTAGCTAGTGGCGTCGAGCTCTTATGGACTAAGGTCATGTCTTCTGGAGGCAGGGGTGAGGGGTGAGGGGAGTGGGAGGGGCAAGAGTTTACTCAAGTTAAGGATAGCATCGTGGAATATAGGGTCTTTAACAGGGAAATCCATAGAATTAGTAAAAAGTTTTAGAAGGA
>JAABOM020000002.1:3373623-3389550 GCA_011800125.2 Solanum clarkiae
ACTGTAATTATCTTTCCTCTCTGCATCTCTCATGTCTCGTTGTTGGGAACACGCAGATACAGTGAATGGATCGACGAGTGTGAACGAGTCAACAACTATGAAGAAGAAGATGTGTCTTATAGATCCTCATGAACTGCTTCAGGGCCTGTATGTAGCCAGAAATGACTTAAAAGAAGCCTTGAGCTTCAACTTCTGTTGTAGCGATAGTTCGATCTCACTGCCTCAGAAGCACCTAAACCTATGCAGGCCTCTTTGGAGTCCTATGTAACACGCTTTGTATGTGAAAATATTTTTGAAATAGATACAGAACCTTTCTTGTTTCTATTGTGCTTGTGCAAGTATAACTGTTGGCTTAACTACATATTTAGCTAATGTCAAGTACATGTTAAGCCCTGCACCATAGGGCAACTGTTCAAAGTTTGAAGTCAAGGATCAAAGTTGAGTCATTTAGCAGTATTAGAAGCTTGAAGTTGGACTGGCAAAGTTCTATACAAGGACCAACATTAGATGGTAAACCAACTCTTGTAATGCTATAAAGCTAACAAGATAATTATTCAAGATGACCGGCATAGACATTCAAATTTGACCTCAACAAGATAGATAAGAGTGCATATTTAAACATCTCAAGTTGGTCTTAATTATATATTACTAAAAATGGAGACAAAAAAGTTGAAAGTTGAAATATCAAAATACCCTCACAAAGTTAAGTTATTACAACAATATCATTAAAAAAAAATTTAAAAATCCTTTATATTGCAGTTCCTGAAACGGGCAAACGGATATTATGGATTACTTTGCCTCATAGTTTGGATTGGATCATGGTGTCGGCTTAATAGAGATCTTTTGGCCTTTCCGTGTGGTCAGCTGCAGCAGCGGCTAAAGCATCATCCTATCCCTTTCCTGTCCTTCTGTCTCACTGCCAGTTCCATGTTCTTCTGTCCCACTGCCAGTTCCATGTTCTTTCTTTCCCTTCCAGCATTCAATTGTTACTCTTCATATTCATAACTCTTATATTTTTCATATTCTTCATAACCTTTCCACTATTTAATTTAAGCTTTAAGATATCTTTTGATATTCCCCCAATTTTATCTATATAATTCATCTTTTTTGTTTCATAGGGTTCTCATCTAGGGCATCCTTTGCATTCTATGGTAAAAATAGTGAGGCACTTCAAACTATGTATTATTTAGTTTTATGCTTTAGTTCGTGATGTAGAAGATTCTTGAATTTTGATTGGTTGGGGAAAAAATATCGACAAGAACACAAAAATTATGTATTGATTCTATATATTTCTTTTTCTTCATATATTGTTATGATTTATTAACGATATATATATGTTGAAATTTTTTCTTCTCTATTTTTTTTGTTTTCTCTTTATTAGACTTATTTAATTTAGTTTTTTATAAATTTCTGATTGTTGTAAGTTTTTTCTTTGGACTCAAATTAGAATTAGTCATTTGCGACTTCATTGGAAGTTAGTTAAAAATACTAACCAAAGTTCAAACCACGCATGTTTTCATAAAATTTTAATCGTTCTAATATATTTATAAAAATTTACATGGGATACACGTGCAAGGCAGTGTCTAGAAACTAGTTATACTAAAAGTGGGAAGGTCGTAAGTCCAACATTGGATTACTATTTTACCCTTCACTAAATTAAAATTTGATTAAATACTAAGTAATATTTTAATTATATAATGGCAGAATTTAAAGACGAACAGTTGCACTTTAATACTTTTATAGAAACTGAACGATAAAACAAGGCTATTGACATATTAAAATCCCAACTATATGAGTTACAAGATAATAATTATTCATAAAGCAAATATACAATGCCACGAGATGGGGCAACAGATGAGCCATTGCAGCAGCAAGAAAGTCAGCACCAACGGCTTCTCCAATAAC
Source organism: Solanum clarkiae (assembly GCA_011800125.2). Lineage (NCBI taxonomy): Eukaryota > Viridiplantae > Streptophyta > Magnoliopsida > Solanales > Solanaceae > Solanum > Solanum clarkiae. The sequence goes on from JAABOM020000002.1 coordinate 3,375,529, forward strand.
ATATTTCAATTTGAGGGAACATAAAAGTGAAATTGGTATATTTTCTTAAAAATCTTGCCTTTTAGATCCAAGTGAAATGCTTATATTTCCATCCATAAGCAATTTCCTCTCTTGTGTAACTATGAGTGAAATTTATCAAAAGAATATTTGTGATGGAATTTCTTGCACCATATTCTAATTTACATATCGATATTTGAAGTTGTCATGGGAAATGGTGCTACAAATATTTTTCAGCTTTAGCTTCGATGTTATTCATTGCATTTCATACCATTTGATATTCACAAATTATTCATCAATTTGAGCTTGAAATTTTCCCTTTTCAATTTAGTTACTCATTACACATTTGTTAGTATTATATGTGTCAGTTTAACAAGTGCAACACACGTGTCTAAGGACTAATTTAACTAAATGCTTCAACTTGTTTCCATTGTATTTCGTGGATGTCTGATGCTGACATGACAAATAAATTTTAAAGGTGTCTAAATGGTTGAAGTGTTCAATAGATATAATGAAGATGAATTGAAGCGTTTAGGTACGTAGCTTCCTGGCAAATCATCCTGACCTTGTCACTAGTGTAGCTTCAACGCATAATATCTAGATCAATTTGCCCCTGCCTCAATTATTTCATCGAGTACTTGTTATATTCCATTAGTATAGATAATCACACAACTCTACACACCAAGGCTTATTAGAGTTGTCAATGTTGAAAGGAGCATACCTTTCTACTTGAACATAGATAACAATGCAACACCATTACACATAAAAAGCAGCAGATATTGAAGAAAATGACCATTACAATTGGTCACCAAATTCGACACTACAACATAAATACATTTAGTGTCAGCTTGGCTCTAAATTGAGAAAGGAAATAGGTTTTCATTCTCATGCAGTTAAATGTGCTCCATAGTTAGATTGGACCGCAGCTCACATGACAAAGAAGCATTGACCATAAGCCCGCGGAGAGGGGAGGCATCTGGTTGGTTGACCCCGACTGACAAATAAACAGAACCAGGGTAACACTTCTACCACCAGATGTTAAAGTCTCAAGACGAAACTGGTGTATAATACAAAAGCAAAAAAGCCTCTTGTTTGAAAAGAGCATCATCGAGTGTATATAACTACGTTATGAAGTAGCCATCCAGATCGTCCATGAGATAGTCATAAGGATCGGTATTCCCATAATCAAATACTTCACAAGTTGGAACAATTGGAACCGGGGCAGCATGAATGTTTCCCACATTCTTCAAATTGGCCTTCGCTCTGCCCTTCACAGTTCGCTTGTTGTCCAAAGGAAATTCAGCAGTAAGTCTTCCCATTTGCTTTTGCAGATCAGCAACTGATACATTGGTTATCTTCCCTTTGGGAATCTTTTTCCCATCAACAAGTTTCAGTTCCAATCTGTACAAGGCACATGCATCATACTTGTTGATCTCATACTCGTAAAGATGCCATTCTAGATTTTTCATCGGTTGTGGATCCATGTAGTAGGATCTCTTCAGCCCTCCAAATTCATTCATCATTTGCTTCCTTGACTCATGCCAACCCCGTCCATTATAATCTGGTAATGACCTCTGCTTCCTGTTTCCACTTTCAAATGCTCTTCGAGGCTTATCAAAGAAAAGCCACTCCCTAATTATTTCACCTTCAACAACTTTAAGATCAAATAGCTCTGCAAAAGCATAAACAAACCAGTGGATATCAGATTTTGTAAAACTGTAACACAAAAAATCTCAGCAACCAAAAATAAGATATGCCACAGCACTCTCACCAGGTGCATTCCAGGGGGACTTAGCCGTGGCAGCACCCTCACACTCAGGAACACCAACCTCTTTTCCAAGTGCTTTTGCACTCAGAGCTTGAAAAAGCAAATTATCCTTTAAGCCAATACCCATTGGCCGAACAACTGGAGGCCTCCCAGGATAGCCTTCATTAGGTGCAAGAGAAGCATGATAGTCACTGCAGTAATCTTGAGACTTCTGACACCAGTCTGACCCCATTGCAGGTCGAGGACAATCCCAAAGTGCACATTTTGGCCCCAGGAAAGCAGAGGGTGGAGGACTTACATGAATAGGAGGCATAGCATCCTCTAGGCAAAGATTTAGAGCATCAAATCCAGGTAAGTACTGCTGCTCGTATTCTTGATGCAAATCAAAGGAATGGTAATCCAATTGTGTTGCAATCCCAAGACTGTTAACGTTAACTCCTGCATTATTAACCATTAAAGGCAAGCCTTTGCATTGATCAGCCAACTGGAAACCTTGCTGCTGCAGCACCTGAGTTACATTGTAACCCTACAGCAATCAAATTGCTTTACAGGTAAGAATTAATTGATCACTTTACTGGGCATGCTACACCAGCTGAAAAACAGAAGATTGCAAGAAGCCAACGGAGATATACAAGAACTATATGAAGAAGGGTGTCAGGAGGCTATTTACATAAATAAGAAACCTGCTGTGGGATAATGGTTAAGGAAGAAGATCACAAAAGATTGGGCCGACTAAAGCATTAAGTAAGAGAACTTCAAGGAAGATAGCAGCCATGACAGACATGAAACTCAAACCAAATTAGACCATCCAAGGGTACATAGCACTCATTTAAAATTAATTTAAATGACACTGAGTCTTATTTATCTTGTTTGATCGGACATTAACAAGATGTCAAATTTGACTTCCTCAAGCATAAGTAGTGGTGGAAGAAAATACTTATGTTATAGCTACCTGATAGAGAAACCATTACGACAAAGCTAAAAATTGATTAGTTGAAAAGGTAAAAATAACATTATTAGCAGAAGAGTGTCAACCAACTTGGAATATCATAACCTAAAAATTAAAAGAAGTGTAATCTAAAGTTTGAAATGGTGTAGTTGAATTCATATTAAAAGTTGGGCAATTTACTAAATTGTCATGTCAACATTACCCGTTACCAGCTTTTGCATTCTTGAAGAGAGAGAACTTCTCAGATTGGAAAATGGGTTAAGCAAATTGGAATAAATGGGGGTATTAGTTTACAAACCAAAAATAATTCTAAGGGAATATAACAATCTGGAGAAGCATCCAAGAACCAAGGAACCTATACAACTGCTATTCTTATTGATATTGATCAATGTGGACTAGAAATAATCTTCCCATTCATTTAAGATATAAAAGTTTATCAATTGTGAAAGGTTTTCCAAGGAGAAGCAGCAACATCCTTGTAATTACCAGGTCTAAACATCAAACATCAATCCAGTCATACTCAAACTAATCTACAGAAGGATCACTCTGTCACAAGATCATACCAATCATAAGAGTCTAGCAATTGCAGAAGATGAAATTACAAGTGAAATGCATACCTCTTGAAATCCAATAATGCTCACTTTTTGAGCATCAGGCTCAGGCTTAGGTGCAGCTAATCCGCTGGTGGCATCATCTTCCTCCTCACCCAATAGCAGTCTATATATATCTACTGATGACGAAACATGGCTTCCTCCCTGCAAAGGCAGCCATAGTGTAAAACACATAATTGTATACCTCAACGCCACCCATACTGGGAAGACTAAAACCTACTTATACCAATATCACGTCAATAAATGAAACCAACACAAAGGATATAGGAAACATAAATTCACACAGCCTACAACATTCATACATACTGTCTTTCGACTAAACTAGTGAGACTGATCACTTTCTATGCTCATGTGCTCAAACATGCTTCAAGACACAACACCACAGGCTTACATACAAGAAGACACATCGACATGTATTTCTTTTGCCTTCGCAATGCATCCTGAGTTAAAAGGGACGTAAATTGTTTGTTCTTGCCTGCAAAGAAGAAGCCGGGGACGGCTCATTGAGCTCAGATTTCCATTCACGCAGCATCTGGTGGACTTGCTCTTCAAGCAAACCAACATCATAAGTTCGGCTTTCCTTCCTTGCAGATTGTAGATTAGTTAACACACCCTGCAGATCATCAACACGATTTTTCGCCCTGTCCTTGAAGAGCTGATGCGATGCAGACTTACATGCACCCCTCTTCGAAACCTTCCTCATCCAATCAAACAGAAGAATACCCTCAACTCCTCACCTGCAAAAACCAACAAGTAAATGTACTTAGCAAACACCCCATTTTCTTTTTCAATTTCTCTTGAAATACATACCCAAAACAACACCTAAGCCATATGCAACAAACAAATACCTCAAACAACAAAATCCCAAGTCATAATCTAACTCAGCACTAAAATTCAAACATTAATTTCTTGTCAAATCCAAATCAAACCCACCATCAGAATCAAATCCCAAAGAAACCCAGAATCAGTAATGAAAGATTTACCCAAGTAAGACCTCAAAACAACCAATAAAACTGGATCCTACTCGATCTCTAGGTGGAAACAACAAACTTGAAACCCCTTAATTACGGAATCAGAACCAATTGGAGCATCAGATTCTACTGGAATCTCTGAATATATAAACATAAAGCAGAATAAAATGGGGGAAAAAAAGACACCCAAGTCGTCAAAATCAGTGAATCACATTCCAAACAAAAAGTAAAAGGGGTTGTACTACTAGTTAGCGGTTCGTCGGTGGAGATAAAAGAACCCACCGAACAAAATGCAAGTGAATATAGAGCGAATGCAGCTCAGGCCTCTCCTTCTATAGAGAGAAGAATTGGGATTTTGCTTTCTTGGAATATTGAGCTTAGAGAGGAGTAGTATAGTAGAAGAAGACTGGTCAGTGGCTCCTATCAAAATACCTAAAGAAAGAAAAAAAAAAGGCAATTTTTGATGACATTTTTCATGACTACGCGGCAAAAGCATGAGGGTAGTTGGGGGGTGGGGGGAGTAGGGGCATATATGTATGATGTTTGAATTTTGTTTTGTACCACTGTGTGCCAGCACGAGTTCAATATATGTTAGATTTCTTTTTATTTTAATTTACATGACATCGATGAAATTTAAATAATGAATCAAATATTTTATCTAATCTTTAAATATTTAAAGTTGTTAATTATTGTTACTGCATAGCACCTTTTATGTTATTTTCAAACGATATATGTTATTTTCTTTGTCCCAAATTATGTGAAACAGATAGAATCATAAGAGTTAATTAAATATTTTATTTGTCTTTTGAATATTTAATATTATTTTATCTTTTACTCTCATCTTATTTTATATGATACTTTTTCCTTTTTGGTTCGTTCCAAAAAGAATGTCATCTTACTCTAATTGGAAATAATTTAACTTTAAAATTCTTCATTTTTACCCTTAAAATGGTTTTTAGCCACACAAATATCTAAGAATTATATTAGACCATAAGTTTCAAAAGTCTTCCTTTTTTTCTTAAATATAGTGTCAAGTCAAAGGATGTCAGATAAAATAAGTCGGAAAAAGTATAATTTTTTACATAATTTTCGAATATATAACAAATTTAAAAAATGGAAAACATAAAACTGAGATAGAAAAAGTATTGAGTTATCCTCGATTAGAAGTTGATATGTCGATAGACAATTATTTTCTTCGAATCACTCATTAGTAATAATATTTCACATTTATGAGTAAAAAAACTTATACAGATCATACACTTAACTTATTTAGATTTACATTTAAAGCATGATTGAATTTTTAGATTTTCATAAGTTTAGTTATTTCAAAAATAACTTTTGGCATATATGTGATTGAAGCTGCACTATAATTTGAAGTTTGGATTCCTAGTGTCAAACTTTGGATATATATGATATCTGAAGTTTAACTTATCAAAATCAAACTTCAAACTAGTATATATTAAGTGTTGATAATTAAATTTTGAATTTAATTTTTATAAATATTTAATATAAATATAAAATTTGAACTAAAATCACAAAATCATTTAAGCAATTATATAATCTCTAGCTTCGTCCCAAAGACAGTAAAGTGGAATATAGTTGCATTGTCCAGGAATAAGGACAAAACTAGAATCTTGTTCCCAATATGAAGTTTGAGGACTACAATTTCACAATGAGATTCTCATTCATATCCTGAACTATAATAATCACCTGATATTTAAATCAAATCAATGGTAAAAGGTATTTTTTTCATAAGCTCCCGAGCACTTAACATTAATAAACTAATACGTATTTGTCACTTCAAGTTATCATTCTTTGAATATGTAAAGCTTAACATATCTAAAAACACATGAGAAAGTTCGTTTGGTGGTATTGTTATCAGTATTATGCGATATAGTGTAAGCAAGATAAATATTTTTTCATTTCTCCTGGATAAATAAAAAGAAGGCCTTTGATAGTCAAACTAGTAAAATGCCTATACCAAGTTGAACATATTCTTTGACAACCTTATTTTGTCACTAGTTTGTGTGTGTCTATATATATACATATATATAATATAATAAGTTTGGAAGTTTTTTCCGAGGCAATCTTATAGAGTTACAACTACATATTCAGTGAAATCTCACAAAGTGGAGCCTGAAAAGGATAGTGTCCACAGACCTTATCACTATCTCGTGGATATAGAGATGTTTCCTAGAGACCCTTGGCTCAAACACACTAAATCAAAAGATAACAATATAGTCAATGTAATCCTACAAGTGAATTATGGGAGAATAGTGTGTAAACTAAGGTAGTTTCAGATAGACAAAAAGATAAAATGATTCCCATTGACACTTCTCATCAAGAACCAAAGTGCTGAATAGGACTCTTTCTGATGATGTGGTAATGAGAGATTGGCCCCTTTATGAGCAACATCCAGATCCATTCAGCAGAAAGGCCACTTATAGTGTATGAATAATATAAAGAGAAAGAACAAGGCAAGGAAGGCATAAAGGGTACACCCCCACTATCATCTTCAAGATTCCATGATAGTTAAGTTCTTGACCAATACTGATATCTGCAATATATAATGATTTCTGCAGATAAGGGGGCATCTAGGCAGACTTTTTCACTAGCATCAACATCAGATGCTGGTTGAAGATGGTAAGTTTCGTAAGACATCAACTTTCGATCTGGTTGGTCAATGAATGTAAATTATATAGAATATGGCACGAAACACAGGTGGCACAGCAAAATTTAGGCTACTTTCACCAAATTTAGCATTCAAAAATTTTCATAATGATAGCTAATTCAAGATTCAACTTTATTTACAGTGAGCAGGTAGAAGCTTACACCAAGATTTCCTAAAAATAGCCAAATAGGATATGGATCAAAAGAATGGAAAGTAAAAATAATTCCTATGTAGCCAAAAATGAGCAAACGGATCATGCTGGCATTGCTGACTTGCTTTCCTCAATATGAGGAATTCTGAAATTGAACATACCAGCAAGTCCCTTTCCCCTAGCTAGCTGTTCCAGCTCTTGAAGTTTGCTTTTAAGGCCCTTTATCTCCATTTCCAATGCTTCATCTCGTAGCCTCAATTTCTGAAATACAACCATAACTTGAATCGACATCTAGGAAGAAAGGTTTGCAGGTTCTTATACAAAATAAAGAACTACTTAAATTTCCACTTAGGTGGAACGTAACACGAACATAGTTCTCAAAGAATATAAAAAGCAAAGGAGCAAAGGAAGAAAATCTTTTTGAACAAGGAACCCCATGCTGATATCAAGTACCAGAAGCAATAAAATAAAATAGATCTACTACTCAAATAGATGGTGTATCATTCTGAGATTGACTTTGAATTGTATGCAACAGAAGAGGTGGAAATGATACATACTGGCACCATGAAGACTTGGAGGAGTTAGATTAACAGACCAAGGCACGTAATATTGACATTTCTAGAGGTTAGTGATGCAAAAATACCTGCCACTTAGATTTGGAGATACGGTCTTTTCCTATTTCTTCAACAGACTAATGCACGTCGTCATCCAAGGAAATCAGATTTAGATAGAATATGAAAGGAAAAACTTCAAAGAGAGGTGGCAAAGTACATATTTAAGAGATATATCAAGAGGATGATGTTAAAACACTTTCAGGTGAAGATGAAGCAGTCAAGCTTGAAGATTAGATAATAGACAAAGCACACTTAAGTGGTTGCCAAGAAGAATATGATAGGACTACCTCCATTTCTTCCCTACGGAGTTCCTCCTTCTTAGCCTCTGCCCGAGAACTCCTCTGCACCTCAAACACAACAACAGCACCTGCGACCTGTTCAGCACTTTGCAAAAGTTGCACAAACATTAATTAGAAGATGCACAGGCAGCAGGTGGCAACGGCAACTCATGTTTCAAGGGTTAAAGTTGACCGCGAGTTTCAAGAGATTCAAGACAGAGATATTGATATGTTTATGTGTGGATGCCACTAAACAGAAATAGATTCAAGACAAAGGAAGTGTTAATGGCTTATTATACTGAAGAATGACATACAGAAAGTGTGCCATGGCATAAGATAATCCGTATGTTCCAGTGACCAAGCATATTAGAATAATGGGATGCCTCATGCAACACGCATCGACATTAGATATACCTGATTACTTTACCACATAGTTAATGAGAAACTGAAACGGCCATTAGGATTTTCAAAATGGCAGCATTAGCCAGCTATCTGTTGGACTATTAGCTTTTCCATTGCATTCTCCACTTCCATTAACATATTAGTTCCAAAGACTTTAGAAACTGTTTGACCATCCAATTAAGAAATTGTGAGACAACACAAATATCTGCTTTAGTAGCAGCAAGCACTGTGAAGGGCATCATGGCACTCTAAACCCCCTATGTGCAGGGTCCAAAAAGGGCCAAGTCAAAGTGTGTTTATTATATGCATTTTTACCTTGCATGTTTGCGCCAACACTTACTGTGCCAGGAAGTACAAGACAAAATGTGACAAGACTTGGAGCTTTTTCTTTTCAAGAACTTAGAATTAAAGGATTTCTTTGGCAAAAGCCCTTTCAATAGTTTTATCCACAAGAAAACTAATCTTGCCAGATAGCAATGTAGATTCTAAACATCGCCACATGCATGAAATGGCGTAGACAACTCTGGCCTTCAAAATGTATTGCCAATTTGCCATGACAGGCAGCTGAGACTTTAGTTTCTTAGAAGCAAATCACCCAAAGCAATAATTATTTAATTATAAAGATAGATATTATGCACATGCACAAGCTTTGCTATGTATAATGAGATATGAGAATTTCCTAAACAAGGTGTTACTTCTCCCTTGGCTCTTTGTACCTTCTGTACTACGAGCAGCCGGGTTTTTCGTAGAATAAATTTTAAGGGAGTTGTACAGAGAAAGATTTATAAGCCATATTGGTCTAAGCAACACTAGCACATCAATGGAAGATGATGAAGGTTATGTAATAGGTGAGAATCAGTGTAGGTAATTATGCAGACATTATTGCAAAAATCAAGTAAGAGAATAAACAATACCGAGAAAACAAAAAGTTCCCCTAGAAGATCAACAGCTGCTTGAACCGCTTTCTCTTCATTCAAAGGTCGAATTCCAACATCAGTTGCATGGCCATATATCCGTCTTTGCATAGTTGTTGTCATTCGGTGATTTGCCTGGATTCGGCAATGGATGTAATGAAAGATGATCTATATTTGCAGAAACTCTTAACAAGTCAAAGTAAAAACAGAAGTGGAGAATAACTTTGAAAGAATGAAGGCTATTAGACCATCCACTTCTGCAACGAAATATGCAGAAAGTATTGAAACATATCTAGAAAGTAGAAACTAATCGGAGAGGGATGCAAGTGTGCTACATGTATAACCACATCAAGCGTAGAGGAAAAGAAACACGTGAAATGAACTCCGAGTTTGCAAGAAGAACTGTGTAGCCAACAAATTCAGAAAAACTCATGAACTATAATACAAACCAGTATTAACCACAAAAGTGAGACGCATGCAACAAAATTGTCTACGACATAGAATCCCTTAATGGCAATACCACTAGCACTAGCATCTAACAATCGTACTATCAAAGACAAAAACAGCAGAATTTATACCCTCTTAAAAAAAAATAAAAAAAATCCATGAATGCAACTGGACTCGTAGCTAAGCAGTGAGAAATTGTAATGACAGGAAACAACTTGTCCTCTTAGTTGACCTGTGGAAGAAAACTTTCAGTGTTAAAACATTGAACCTTCTAAGATGATCCAACCTTCTGGAAAAGTTAAATGTGGATCAGAACCAACAAAAGTGGTAAAGTTCCCAAACAATTCTGCTAGAGATAATTGAACATCACGCTGGAAGAAAACAAGAAGTTATAGGTCCTCACTATTAACAAAAACACAAACATGATTTTCTTACATTTTGAGTTCTTCTAAAAGCTACAATCTCTTGAGTCGAACCAACCAAAATCAACCAAGAAATGGTGAGCCCCACAACAGTTCTACATATAATTGAATATCAAATTTGGACAAAGCTAGAATGGATAACTCATCATCATTTTAACAGCACAATTCCACAATTCCTCAAAAACCAACAATTTCTTATTAGTACTTGTTTTCCCCTTTGCCTTATTGTCACTCTCCTAATCTTATTTTTCGATTTTAATTATCACCTGTTGTTTTCCTCTTCTTCGATTATTGGATTATTTGTTATTACTTTCTTACGTTCTTCAGTTTTTTCCATTATTTGCTTTAAATTGCTTTATTTGTATCAGGGTCATTCGAAAACAAACTCTCTACCTTACAAAAATAGGAGAAAGGTCCATGTATATACAACCCTCTTCAGACCCCACTTGGAAAATTACACTGAGTATTATGTTGTTGCTGTATTCCACAAAGAATCACGGCTAAATAAATTCAATTTGATATTGCTATTGCTACTGTTATATTCTTCATTATTTTCATTATTCGCTTAATTTGAGCCAAAGAATCTTTTAGAATTAGACTCTCTACCTTCCCAAAATAGGGTAAGGTCTGCATACTTACTACCCTCCCCAAACCCCACTTGTGAGATTACACTGGATATTTGTTGTTATATTCAACAAAAGGGATCATAACAAAATAAATTCAACCAATATAAGATCATCAACCCAGCTCATCCTATTTGAAAGTTGACCCAAGATCGACCAAAATGAGATTAATCCTAAAAAGATTCATGTAATCAACCCCAATTAGTTTGAAATTTACATGTATTTGATTAATTCCATCACCAACCCAATAACAACATACCAATTTAGTCCACACAATGAGGTCTGAGAAAGATAAAATGTACACAGATTTTACCCCTACCTCACACGTAGAGAGACTATTTCCGATAGATCCTCGACTCGATCCAATCACCAACTCAACGACAGCATACCCAGTGTAGTTCCACACAATGAAGTCTGAGAAAGATAGAATGTACGCAAACTTTACTCCTACTTCACAAGTAGAGAAACTCTTTCTAATAGACCCTCGGCTCAATCTAGCAACAATAACATACCCAGTATAGTCATGCACAGTGGGTCTGAGAAAGATAAAATGTATGAGCTTTTATACCTATTAGGTAAAGACACTATTTTGGATAAAACCTTGACTCAATCCAATCACCTACCCAACAACAATAACATTCCCAATATACCCCTACATAGTGGGGTCTAAAAAAGATAAAATATACTCACATTTTACCCATATATCAAGAGTTAAAAAGATACTATTTCTGATGGACCTTCGGCTAAATCCAGTCACCAACCCAACAACAACAAAACCATATCCACACATAGTGGGGTCTGAAAAGGAATAAAATGCACGCAGATTTTATCACTACCTAAACATATAATAATATTATTTCCGATAGAGCCTTAAACTCAATCCAATCACCAACCCAACCAAAAAAAAAATAAAAACAACTTGAACCACAAACTATCAGTAATAACAATATACCCGTGGAATCCCACAAGTGGGGTGTGGGGAGGAGATAAATTGTACTAGACCTTACCACTCCCTCAGAATACAAACTATTTGTGCTACATATATTATCAAAAGGGTTTTTCATGGGGAGGATTACCTGTGCAATGCTGATGATGAAACTACGGAATTTGGGATGCAACCCAGCTTCTTTCTTGAGCCTAACAGCAATGGGTTTGCTCAAAGTTCTCAAAGCAAGTGTCCCTAACTTCACTAATGGAAGGACCATCACTTTGGACTTTGCCTAAATTTTAACACTAAAAAATCGAATTGCTTCATCTGAGGATTTTGTATTTATACATTATAATATTCTTCTTGCTTGATCCCCGGAATTTGACCAGTCCGGTAGATACATTTTCTTGAGGAATACGCTAATTGGCTGCGCGTACCCACGACCTGGAAAATAGCATAAGAAATAACAAAATAATTTTTGCTTTCAAATTAAAAAAATAATATTTCAAAAAATTTAAGGTTGTGTTTGGTTATGAATACTTAATTAAAATTGTTTTCGGATTTTTATAAGTAGTTTAGGGTGAAAATAACTTTTTGAAATTTTTTAAAAATTATTGAAAAAGTGAAAACATAATTTTATTTTTTAAAAGGAAAAGGGACAAAATTATTCTTGAACTATTCGCAATAGCTCACATTTTCCTTCGTTTATTTTTGGGATCGAAATTACCTTGGCTCTGGAATGAGCAGCGGGAATTCATCTTTAGGGGATGCATTGTTGAGATCTCTGAAGTCAATACAAGTTCAAATTTGGCCATTCTTCTTCCTCACGGGAATGATGCTTGAAATCCACGTAGAATATTTAACTTCACGAATGAAGTCTGCCTCAATGAGTTTATTGACATCATTCTCGATCAATGGGACCAACTCTGGCCTAAAACGTCTTCGGGTTTGATTCACAGGACCAGCACTATTCTTGACTGTCAATTAGTGGACCGCTATTTTAGGATTTAAGCCAGGCATTTCCTTATAACTCCAAGTGAAGACATCCTTATATTCTTTGAGTAGATTCATATAAGCAATTTCTTCATCAGCTTCTAGAAAGATGCTCAAGTAAGTTAGTCTTGGGTCTTCATCAGTGCCAAGGTTAACTTCCTCTAAAGGATCTATTGTGGCTTTCACTCCTTCTTTCAGTTCTGGTGGAGCATCTCCAGTATCCTCTTCTTCTTGTAGATCATTCTCACTAACAGATATATAGTAGAACTAAGCAATATATTCTGATCCTCCATTAGCCTTTACTTGAGATGAGGCATAGAGCTCCCTCAAAGCTGCAATATAATATGAGAAGCCTACACTTTCTTCATTCCTCATGCACTTTGGTGTAAACTATGGTATGAGTCTTTTCCTTTAGTACCTCTTCACATGAAACCATGAGTTTCACTTTCCGTTTCATCCTAGAGGGAATTGTACTTTGGATATCCTTTTGGATAAGCGGAGCAAGTGTCGTCACCCGTAGGTAACTTCTCCGATGCTTCTTATTCTCTTTCTTCACTTGTCCCAATCTCTCGAACACAGAGGTTCTCATAGTGGGTTTTCCAAGTTGATCGAAAACAGAAGGCCTTTTGTTAGAAGAAGCACACTTATCTTCGATGGTAATTTAATTATTACTTGCTCTTCTTATGGAGATACGGACTGGAGGTGGTTGGCTATAGCCCAAACCTTCGCATTTCTAGTGGTGTAATCTGATAGGAGTTTCCCTAATTTAGATAGCTCATTAGGATTATATCTAGCCTTTGCAAGTAAACTGTAAGCATTTGGATCAAAGCCCTTTGTACGCTTCGTGGGGAGTGGCATATCTTAAGGTGGATTTTGGGCCACAAACTCTCCCAGCAGCTTTGAAGACAAGTTGATTGCATCAATGCATTTGATAGGAAGAGTTATTCCTCCCAGTACATTTCCTTGAACATAAGATGATTGGCCCACCTCTTTCTTTACCTTTGAAACATAGCGGGGTATAAAAGTTGGCTTCTTCTTCGAGGATATGATCTTCTCTTTGTCTAGATAGGAATCTAGCTCCCTAATGTTGGCTGTCACGACCCAACCCAGGGGCCATGACTAGTGCCGATTAGGCACCCAAACAATACCAAACCAAATTCCCAGTCACATTAGTTAAGGATTCTACCGAAATTTCGACAGAGTTTTCTCTGTTTTACTAACTACCCAAACCTGCAAACAGGAAACCCAGCATGCCACAAACATTCATACATATATATATACAT
>JAABOM020000002.1:3389650-3399752 GCA_011800125.2 Solanum clarkiae
TTTTCTGTTTGCAGGTCTGGGATAGTCACTAAAACAGAGGAAACTCTGCCGAAATTTCGATAAAATCTTTAGCAAATGTGATTGACAATTCAGTTTGTTATCGTTTGGGTGCCCTATCGGCACTAGTCACAGCCCCTGGGTTGGGCTGTGACACTATTTTTGGTATTTTTTTTCTCAGGGGACTCAAAAAGGAAGAACAAGACGATTAATAGAAATTTTTTTTTTGCTATGTTGGACTATCTAGGTGGACTGCCATGTCAGTTTCAATAACAAAGATAACGTTGTAACAACATTTGTGGATCTAAAACACAGACAACAAGGGTAGATTTGATCCCAAAAATAAACGGAGGGTAAATGTGATCTAATTCGAATAATTCGAGGGTAATATTGACCCTTTTTCTTTTTTAAAGAGAGCCATGGAGTAAATAATAAAGTTACTGTCATGTAACCATGAAATAACATGTTCAAGTCTCGAAAGACTCAGGTAGAAATGCAAGGTAAGGCCTGTGGTTGAGCCTTTTCCCAAACTTTGTGCATAGAGGAGAACTTTAGGGCACCGAACTGCCTTTAAATATAAAGTCTCTGTTTGTTACGATATTTAGACATAATCAAATTTTTTGCATTATTTAAAATTTAACTTTCGCAGAATCAAGCTTGAGATCTAACTTCTAAGTCCAAAGTTTCAAACTTCGAGTCTAAAGTTGAGAATCGATCAAGTCTACCTTCAAATAGCTGAAACTTTCGAATTTCATTTGAAAACTAAGCTTGACTAGTTGGTACCCAATTTCAGATTTCCGAACTGGCTTTAAAAAAATAAAAAAATAAATAAAAAAAATAAAATAAAAAAACTGAAAATATAAAGTTGGAACATGAGAATTGGTTGATATATATATGGATTATTAACCCACTCATTTAGGAATTAATTGTCACAACTCACAATTAAAAGCCTTTTGGAGCCCTCTAGTTGCATATTATATGGAAGTCAAGTTGATTAAATGGTTCTTAAGATTCATTTTTTTTTAATTTAGTCAACATTTAGCTGTTTATGAGTTTCCCAAGGTCAACTCAAATTTCACCTTCTTTCCCAAGTCAACTTAAAATTGTATGTATGCAAATATATATACATGCCTAGTTTCATATGAATATAAACAAGAGAAAAAACAAGGAGAAAATATGAAGAAACTTTTGTTGTTGATTTGCTTGTTAATTGGAATTGCTAATTTGCCATCAAGTCATGGTCTCAATTTAAGTCCAAAAGGAGTTGAAGAATGGTTCGATAAGTTATCACATGCAAAGGAAAAAATGACCAAATTTCACTTTTATTTTCATGACATTGTGAGTGGGAAGAATCCAACAGCAATTCAAATAGCCCAAGCCAATATTACCTCTTTGTCTCCCACATCTTTTGGCTTAGTGAGGATGATGGACAACCCAATGACAATTGGTCCAAGTATCAATTCCGAGGTAAATATTGAAGTCTGTGATCATCTCATTCAAAATCTAAAGTTATTTCAGTAATCTTCTAGCTCGTAGTAACTTTCAAACATGCTCCTTAATTCGATTGATTATTTTTTATCGTGAAAAAACTAATTGAGATACGCCGATGTACGAGGGTATATACAAATCTTTTTAGTTGTATAGAAGTATATTTGAACGCTTTCATTTGTTTAGGGGTATACTTTGAATCATGGTAAGAGGGTAGAATAATCTGATTTGGTCAAAGCACATGAACGTTCTTTTTTCATAACAAATGGCAGTGAGATTCAAATAAAAATATTTACGTATCCTCATACCATATTGTCGTTTGTGACTATCATAAAAAGAAATACTTTTATTTACTCAATTATATTTTTAATAGATAATTGGTCGAGTTCAAGGGACGTATGGTTTCACCTCATTTGAAGATAGGGAACTACTTATGACTTTCAACTTTGTGTTCACGGAAGGCAAGTATAATGGTAGCACGCTCAGTGTCCTCGGGCACAACAGAGTGCCTCGTGAATATCGTGAGTTGTCGGTGGTCGGTGGATCGGGTGTTTTCCGGCTAGCACGGGGTACTGTCACGGCAAGAACTTATTGGTACAATGCCACTACTCGTGATCTAATAATTGAATGCCATGTTGTGGTTTTACATTATTGAAAATCTTTGTGTAGCTTTCTTTGGTTAATTGTTGGGTATTATGGACTTCTTGTTTGTGATCCATTGAATTTGATGTGATGGAAATAATTTATTGTAACAAATCAATAAAGTGCAATGTTTGGTTTATGTGCTATATCAATTGAAGATTTAGAAGATTATAGTTTAGGCTTAATCAACTATTACTTAATTATGATTCATAGTTATTGGAGAGAGAGGCGAATGGGATTAGAGAAGGGAGAAAAAAGACGAGCAAGATCTAGGAGAGAGAGGTTGTATACATGTTGTATCGCAAATATAATTGAATTGTATAAAAAACTATTGAATTCAGCTACATGTTAGGAGGAGAGTAGTGAGCCATATAAAATAGAAAAACAAAGATAGATCAATAAGTAAAAGAGCTGAAACCATGAAAATCAACATCGATTATTTTGACCAGTTTACCTCCACTTGTTTATTCTTTTCTTTTTAAAAAAAAAAAAAGAATAAAATCATTTCTAAAATTAAAAAAAAAACTATATATTATCCTTTATAATCTCCTAATAAAATAATCCTTTGATGAGTAAAGAAGAAAGGGAGAAAATGCATCCACAAAAGGAATAAAACGTATAACATATCCGATTTACATATCTCATTATACACAATTTTTTTATCTTTTATTTTATTTTTTCATGTCTCAACTTTTGTTTCTTGTGATTTCTAAGTGAGATTTTATATTTTTTATTAACATAACTGTTTTATTAGGAAGAATTAGGGGTGTTCATGATAAAAATCGAACCAAATCGATTAAATAAATCAATTTTATTTTGGTTTTGGTTTGGTTTGATTTTAATTTTTTAAAAATCGATAGTATTTGATTTGGGTTTGGAGTTGTTCGGAAAAAACGAAGAAATAAACAAACCGAACCAACAAATTATATTCATATATTTTATAATTATACATATATAATACATTATTTATAAAAAGAAATTTAATTTTCTAATCTACTTCTGAAAGCATAGATGCTCAAAACGAGAAAATTTATCTCACTAATTTTATGTATATGAATGTCTATGACAATTCTTGGTGGGACTAGAAATATCACTAGCTCTTTCTTCTAAGGCAAAATGGTGAATCTTGAAACTTTTTTCACAGTAAATTTATTGATTGAAAGTTCTATAATTGTTCTAACTATTTTTCATTTTGAACGGATTGTTGTCACTTTTTCTCCATTTTAAACGTATCATTATTTTTATTTTTGTGTATGGTTAATAACTGAACCAAAACTGACAACAACCAAACCAATAAATATATATTATAATTGGGTTGGTTTAGTTTTGAGAAATTAAAAATTGAATTAAGTTGGTTTGATTTTGATTTTGACCTTGACCAATAACTGAATCAAACTGACTCGTGAATACTCCTAGAAAGAATGAGTCATTTACTAACTCTGCATATATGAATGGTGTTATTGTTATTAAAGGAGAATTATATTGTTAAATGGAATTGTAGTGTAGTAAGTACATTTTTATTTTGTATTTTTTTTTATTTTTATACGTAAATTGCATCAGTGACACGGAATTTACATATGGTTTTGTAAAAAAAAATAAATTAAACAATGTCTAAAATAAAAAATCCTATATATTATTTCTTATAGTCTCATAATAATATACTACCTTAACATCTACTTTAACTTGTGAACAAAGAAGACGGACAAACACTTGCATCCATAGAAATCATAACCGTATTCATGATATTGGATTTAGGTATAGTGTTATAAATGTGTTTTTTTTAATATTATTTTTAAAAAATTTCTTTTATTCACATTTCTCAAATTTTACTTTTTATGAGTCTAAGTAATTATTCATATTTTTTTATTTTACATCTATTTTCTTCATTTAATCACATTTCTCAATTTTTACTTTTTGTGATTCCAAGTAATTATTCACATTTTTTTATTTTCCATTTATTCTCTGTATTTTCTTCATTTAATGTAGCTATGTTATTAATTTTAATTTTTGAAACAATATCTCCTTATCAAAAAGAATGAGTCATTCACAAATTTAACATATAATGAACGATTTTACATATTTGATTACTATTGATATATTATTTCACATTGCATGTTGTTCATTTTTCACTTACGATTAATAAATATCGCATTTTGCTATGTTTTTCATTAATGTGAGAATGAGATATCCATTGTCGAGAGTTATTTTTATTACAAAAGAAGCATACATCCTCATAAGCTTCGCATACTGGGGCACGAGGACGATTAATAATTATGATAGATGATAGTGATAGCTAATGATGGTGGTGATTGATAGTTATGATTGACAATATGTAGTAATAATGACAAATGATGATTATCGATAATAATTGTTGATTGTTTCCTAAAAACGGTTGATGACAACAATTATAAATGATGACTAGTGACCACAGTGATAATTGATGAATGGGTCATCACTGAAGATGACTTTGTTACGATGGATGACGTATGAAATGATGTTTGATCATCCATTTTACTTGAAAAGAAAATCAAATTTGATGTATGAAAAAAAAATAACTTAAAAAACTAGTCAAAATCAATTTTTCATACTTGTAAAACCAACCAAAAACATTTTTTTTTTGGAGAAAAAAGAAAAGAAATTATTTATGTCCAGATTGTTCTTTTTAATGCCTTCCACGTCACTATCCATAATTCCCTTCTTATATCAATCTGAACCGTTCGTTAAATCAAACACCTCTAATCATTTCAACTATAAAGAAAGAAGCACAATACACCTTCCACGTCATCGATCCGCAACTCAAATAATCTGAACCGTTAATTTCACAATGAACTCTGTCAAAACCAACGCTCAGGATTACCTCTTTATTTTCCACGTCATCGATCCGCGTCAACAAAATCAACGGTTACGATTAATCCAAAATTTCAAAATCTCTCCTTTATAAATACTCCCCATTAATCCCGAAAATTTCTCACCAAAATCTCAAAGCTTAAACCCTTCAATATTCAAGATTATCAATGGCTCGTACCAAGCAAACTGCTCGTAAATCGACTGGAGGCAAAGCCCCAAGGAAGCAATTGGCAACAAAAGCTGCTCGGAAATCTGCTCCGGCTACCGGAGGAGTGAAGAAGCCACACAGATTCAGGCCGGGAACCGTGGCGCTCAGAGAAATCCGAAAGTATCAGAAATCAACTGAACTCCTCATCAGGAAGCTTCCGTTCCAGCGTTTGGTTCGTGAGATAGCTCAGGATTTCAAGACTGATCTCCGATTCCAGAGCTCTGCTGTTGCTGCGCTGCAGGAAGCAGCTGAAGCGTATCTTGTTGGTTTGTTTGAGGATACCAACCTTTGTGCGATTCATGCTAAGAGGGTTACTATTATGCCGAAAGATATTCAGCTTGCTAGGAGGATTAGAGGTGAAAGGGCTTAAAATGGACTATCTGGTTGTTGGTAGTTGTGGGTTTAGTATATAGTGGTGGAAGTTGTTTTGGGGTTTGAACCTTTTGTGTTTTGATTCAGAATTTTCTCGATTCTGAATGTGTATCAAGTCTGTTTTAATGAAATATCAGTATCACTTTGTTCATGTTATTCTCCTTCTCGTGCATATTGTAGCTCTTTATGTGTGTATGCATTTATAACTTTTTTTGCTTAAATAGTTCTTGCTTGAACATTAGTTAACTTTAACTTGGATTCAAAATACTACAAGATGAAATTGAAATATTACAATGACATACTTAGTGGAATGGTCTAGGGAGGGTAGTGTATATAAACCTCATTACTAATTTGTGAAGGTAGAGAGGTTGTTTTCAAAAGAGGAATAATGTGATAATCAAAATTGAAATATTGCACTTCAGTTACAATGATAATTTTGTTGTAACTGTCGATTATTTTGCAGTTTGTTAATTTGTTTTCAAGCACTTATTATCTGCCATTCATTAGCAGAAGTTAGTTTTGTTCCTTGCTTTCATTAAAGTAGAGTGTTGTATTATTAGATCGTGTAGTCATCCAAAATTGTCATTGACAAAGCATGTTGTTGGGTTGATGAAACTTCTAATGATCTGAAGATGCAGTGGCTATGAAGTTTGTCAAAAGTTGATGAATTTTTGTGATGGTTACGTGGAGTAGCAGTCACAGATGGTGTATGTCCAGTTATATTCTGCTTCAATTGAGTGAAATGATCAATAGTTTTTTTCATCTAAGGTTAGTTCATTTGTTTCTTCCTGTTTATGTCCTGCTTCAAAGTTTATTATATTATCAAGAATTTGTCGTCTAAAAATGTCAATTAGATGATAAAAGTGATCTTTTTATGCTTTGTTGAATAATTAAGAAAGTTCTTGAAGTCTATGTCTGCAATGCGATTGTTTTGCTGTATCCTTTTCTTGCATGAACAAAGTGAGTGATTGCAATTGATCTTTAAACTTCGTTTGCTTTGCAGAGAGATTATGGATTAGTCCATCTCAGATTGGATTCAATTTGGTTTAAATCTTATGGGTTGTGGCATGAACATAGTGGTTTTCTTCTGAGGTGAGTGGAATTTTATTTTTTTCTCTCCTATTTATGTTCTTGTGCTTTAAAGTTCATTAAAACATTATCATGTATTTGTGGTGTAGTATAGTAGTAGGTAGCTTAACGTTGTGTCGCTTATCCTTCCTTGATAGTAATCATAGTATTTCGCCTGTAGTTCCTAGTCCTTCTACTTCCGTTACCATCTACTATCCCTTTCGTACTTCGGCTATTGCACTATTTTTTGTAGTTGGTTCTTTCTTCTTTTTCCTTCCCTTACTTTGCTTTGTTATACTTTCTATAGTATCTATTTTGATAGGCTTTTCCTTGAGCTGAGTATCTATCAGAAACAACTGCTTTACCTCCCAAAGTAGGAATAAGGTCTGCGTACACTTCACGTTCCCCAGCCATCACTCGTGGAATTACTATGGTTATGTTGTTGTTGTGGTGGTAAATGACTAATCTTTGCACTTCTGGATGTGAAACACTTGGAAAAAGGTCCTTGAAGAAAGTCTGGTTTACTAATCTCCTTTTTCTAGAGGAGGAGATGTATCTGAAAATCCTTAAATTTTTGAGATAATTACCATGATGAAATTCCTAATTTGTGTGGATGTGAAGTCTCCAAAACTGACAAACATAAACCTCTCAAATGTAACAACTTTGGCCCAGAACCATCCATGTTACATGTTTGTTTTTTCAAGAACCACTAGTTTCCCTCATTTTTCTCCCTTTCTATTTATGATTTAGGATACCATTGACGCACAATTTGTTTTTCCATCTTTCTAGTTTTCGTCACTCATTCCGTTGCAATATTTGCGCAAATTTTCATCATGGTTTAAAGAAATTTTCCTTTTTCCTGCATCCATTGTGAGCTTCATCTTGATTGTTGCTATTGTTGTTCCCATCAGCTCATGCCAGCAGTATTTTAGAGTCATTTCATTCGTCCGATCAAAGAAATGGCAGGAATCGTGTATTTGAAAACCAATAGATTTGAGGTTAAACTAGAAGGTATAACCTTTAAGGCGAAAGAGTTTGAATCTTTATTTACAGCTGATATTCTTTTCCCAGAAGGTAAGACTTGGGCACAATCACCTGTTGTTGGCATTGATGTCATGCGACACCCTCGTGATCCCAAGATAATCTTGGTCCTCTTGTGTTTTGGAGTAGGTTGTCTGATCCTCAGGTTTCATTCCGGGGAACAACTACCTGATCCATTCCTCAAATTTCTTACAGACAAGAGGATTCGTTTCATTGGTTTTGCAATACCGGAAAAGAAAGATATGTTCCCATTTGAAGAGCTAGGCTTGACTAAAGATAAGGTTGACATAGGCTACCTGGCTGCCAAGTTTTTCAATGACTCAAAATACAAGAGATATGAGCTAGGAGATTTGGCGCGCAAAGTTCTTGGGATCAAGAAAATGATTGGCCTTACACAGGCTTCGTCTTTCGAGAGACATGAACAGATCAAATGTGCAATCTGTCAGCTTTTCATATCCAGCGTGATCGCCATAACATTTTTCACCACGAAGGACAAAAAATTGTCAGAAGCTCCAAAGAAGTCCTCATTTCTAAAGAATTTGTCTCTGCCTTTAGAAGGATGGTTCAAATTGCCAAAAGCCAAAAAAGGGGACAAGGTTCAATCTGTGCAAACAACATGTACGGATAATCTTGTTCAGACAACAAATGATGACGATTTCCTTGTCACCAACATAGTTCATGCTGCACCCAACCATGAAGAAGCTGCTGTTAATTACGACTTAAATCACCCCAAGGTCACAGAGGTTAACTTAGAATATGTTTCCCCACACGTAAGAGGTGGTGAAGTGGATTACAGTGATGCCTTTGTTCCCGCCAAAGTTACCGAGGATAAGTTAGGTGATTGTTCTACACATGACAAATCTAAAGAGGATAATCCAAATGATGATGCGAATCATGAATCTGCCAAAGCTAAAGAGGCTGCTCTGGATGAGGATTCGAACAAAGAATCAGTTTGTCTACGGAAAAAACACTTGAAAGGGATTCTGAAATGTCCATCTTCCAATGTTAGTTCTTGGAATGCTGCTTCATCTAATCCTGATTCCCCTGTGTCAATGGACAAGGATGAACAAAGCCTTAGAGGTTCTCTGAGAAGAGCCAACTCGAAGGGGTTCAACGTTAAATTTAAGTAACAGTGTCTATTACTAACATGTATAATCTGCCTAGCTGAGAAATCCATACATCATTTTATCGATGTTATGTTTTTTCTCTACATCTAACTGCCAGAAATATGTACATTTTCATTAGGTAGACTGGAAGTTGTAATCTTTTGGTAACTGTTAGTAATCAGATTCCTTCAGAAAAATTCTTCACTCTTTTAACTATTTGGTTGGTCGACTTATTTAGGATTGAGATGTAGCAATGTCTTTAATTTTACCAGACTAAAGCCCAGTAGTTTGGGCTTGAGACGGAACCCCTTGCCAGCGAAAGCAAGGGGTTTGCCTTCTGGGTTGAGCTCGTTGCAACGCATCTACCTAGTGCAGGTTACTTCTCTTATTTAGTTTACGAACTATTGCATAGGGGTAGGGGTTTATCCTGTGCGCACCCGAAGAATTAGGATTGCGGGTTCCACTTATTATTAAAAGAAAAAAAACAAATAATACACAAAGTCTTAGTTTTTCAAGATTGAAGTCTTTGGTGAAAGGTATTAGGTAGTCATGAAATGATTTATCTCCCACTATTTATACCTTAGTGAGAAAAATTATCCCAAAATAACTTATTCCCAACCGAACAACCCCTAGTTAGATAGACAAAAGTCTAAACAACAATGAAATCACTAATGCTCATTTATTCTCAACTCAAAAATATGAGCATACATTATTGATAAGTTTGACGCTGACTGTCATCTTATTGCTCTTTTATTCAAATTTGAGACCAACAATGTAAGTAAAGCTCATACAAAGAAAGTTTTATTTTTTTAACACAAAATTAGAAGGGGGAAATGTTTTAACAAAAGTTGCATTAAAGAAAATTCAAATATGATAGACATTGCACTATTTTCCATAGAATCTTCTATTACAACTTATTATGTCAAGCAAAATAATCAAGTAGAAAATTCCTATTTCAAAGTAGTCATCAATCTATTCTAATTTTTACTAACCATGCATACTAAGTGCTGAATATGAATAAAAACAAGGGAAAAGGGTCAAAATTGTCCCTAAACTATGCGAAATAAATTACTTATCTTTACGTTATATTTTGGGATAAAAAATACCCCTGTCATTATTCCAAGGGACCACAAATGTCCCTACACCGTTATCCTTGCCACATGACAATCCACGTAGATATCTATGTGTCAATAAAAGGGTCAAAATTACCCCCGAACTATTCGAAATAACTCAAATATACCCTTCGACTATTTTGAGATCAAAACTATCCTTGTCGTCTATGTTTTGGACTACAAATGCCCTTATTTTATAAAAAGAATAGCGAATACATATA
>JAABOM020000002.1:3417252-3431377 GCA_011800125.2 Solanum clarkiae
ATATGACTACTTAGGGGGGTTCTGTAGCAGAAAACATATTATTATATCTTTGTATCTGGAGATTTGTCCACTCCATATGGACATAATTATTGGTTAATCCAGTGTTTAAGATTCTTGCACTTTATTTAGCCAGTAAAGTTACATTCTCATCTTGTTTCATTTTAGTTCCTATCATTTTGGTATCTGAGCAGCAAGATCCAGGATGGTGGTATCTACACGTTCTTCTAACGAACCGCTACCACAACTAGTCACCAATCATCCTAGTGAGCCCTCTAATGATCAAATTGTCCAGTAGTTAGCCTTTATAACATCATGTTTGGAAGCATTAGATGCAGCAGTGAAGGCCCAACCCAGTGTTACTCAATTTGATGTTAATCCGGGTACATCTGCTAAAGGAAAGGGTCCAGAATGCACCCGCGGTCCTCCTGATACCAGGAGGTCTTCTTGGGAAGAAGATGTCGATGTTGAAGTGAATATGCCTTGGCGGTTGAAGAATCAATCTCATAGGCCACTCACAAAGATGGAATTTCCTCGATTGAAGGAGGAGATCCTCGTGGCTGGATTCTGAAGGCTGAAAAGTTTTTTCGGTACTATCAATTTCCTGATGATCTAAAGGTAGATGTGGCAGCCATATATTTGGAGGGAGATGCGCTTGATCTCTTTGCATGGATTAACAGTGAGCGCACACTATTATATTGGGAGGACCTTGTTATAGCTTTGCAAGAGAACAATGGTCCTGCAGAATTTCAGAATCCAGATGAGCATTTATGTAGCATTCGACAATTGGCATTATACAAGAGTATCGTCAGGAATTTGCTAAACGATCTGCCTGAGTCAAGAATTGGCCAGAACATTATCTTTTGGGGTGTTCCTTACTGGGCTTAAGGAGGAACTCAAATCTGATGTATGAATTCATAATCCTAGAACTGTTTATAAAGCCACGAGTGAACAAAAAGTGGGTTGCAATCGCGGGCATAAAGGATCTCAATGGCCAAATTTGTCACGTTCCAACGCAACCCAAGTTGGTTCTGCACGTGAAGTTCCTTACCAGTCAGTAGGCAACCAACTCGTATCACGAACCAGTCCAAATTTTGGGCATATGTCTCTTCCTACTTAGAATCGTGCGTCGGAAGTAGAAAAGCAGAATCGCATAACCAAAGGACTCTGTTTTAGGTGTAATGAAAAATTTTCTCCAGGACACCGTTGTAAGACAACATCTCTCACTCTCATGGAGACAAACGACAACATTGAAGGTGGTGAATCTATGGAACAAATGTCAAGTGACATTGTTGATGGGGATGCAAGTACAATCGATCTTGCTGAAATTTCATTCCATGCCTTTCTAGGTAACACAACAGGCACAACAATGTAACTTCAAGGGACCTTAAATGGACGTAAGGTGTTGCTTCTGGTTGATAGTGGGCCATCCCATAATTTTATCTCTGATAAAATTATTGAAGAATTATAGTTGCTTGTTCAAATTGTGCTCTATTTTGGAGTTCAGATCGGCAATGGAGATATCATACGTTGCAATCGGCTATGCCAAAATCTTGTTGTGAAGTTACCTGGATTGACTATTGAACAAGATTTTTATCCTTTCTCTGTGGGCGGAGCAGATTTGGTTCTTGGAATTAAGTGGCTTGCTTCTTTAAATACAGTCCAAGCTAACTGGAATGAGATGTTTTCGATTTTTAATTTAAATGGAAAGAGATATAAACTTCAGGGGGTTCCACAGGAATCAAATACACCAGTTGCTTTCCGATATTTCTCCAAAGAGGCTGATCCTTCAGGTAATTCTCTATCCGTTGATATTCAAAGCTTGCTTCATGAGTTTTGAATCAATTTTTTTAAAGAACCATGCCCTATATCGTCAACACATCCACTCCATCCCTTTGATTCCCAACTCAAAACCACCCAACATTTTTCCCTACCGTTATCCATATTTTCAAAAAACAGAAATTGAAAAACAAGTGGTTGCATTACTCCAAAAGCGTTTTATAAGGTCAAGTACCAGTCCGTTTGCTAGCCCTGTCCTTCTCGTCGAGAGAAAGGATGATACATGGTGTATGTGCATTGATTATAGAGGTCTCAACCAAATCACTGTTCCAGATAAATACCCAATTCCACATATTGATGAGCTTCTTGATGAATTGCATGGAGCAACTGTTTTTTCGAAGATTGATTTGCGTTCTGGTTACCACCAGATACGTGTCAATTCGCCAGACATTCATAAAACTGCTTTCCGTACACTCTCTGGTCATTATGAATTCACTGTTATGCCCTTTGGTCTCACTAATGCTATTTCTACGTTCCAATGTGCTATGAATGATTTGTTTAGACCGCACCTACGCAAGTTCATTCTTGTATTCTTTGACGACATCTTGGTATACAGTCCAACCTTTGAGCAACATACCAGTCACTTGCAACTAGCTCTCCAACTTCTCAGAGATAATCATTTCTATGCCAAAACTTCTAAATGCTTGTTCGGGCAAATCCACATCTCTTTTTTGGGTCATGTGATTTCAAAAAATGGGGTTGGTGTTGATTAGGATAAAGTTCAAGCAGTCTTGGATTGGCCAGCACCAACTAATGTGAAAGAGTTACGTGGATTTCTTGGGTTAACTAATTATTATCGAAGATTTGTGAAGGGTTATGGAATGATGGCTCGACCACTCACTGAACTTACCAAGAAAAATGCTTTTCACTGGTCGAACTCGGCTGAGAATGCTTTCCAACTTCTAAAGCAAGCCTTAACAACGGTTCCAGTACTACAACTTCTAGATTTCACTCAACCGTTTGTGGTGGAATGCGATGCCTCTTTCGAAGGAATAGGGGCTATTCTTCTTCAGCATGATCATCCTATTGCTTATTTTAGTTAGGGACTTTCATTTTCCAGTCGATTGAAGTCCACTTATGACCGTGAATTGCTTGCTCTTGTCTTAGCTTTGCAGAAATGGAAACACTACCTCCTGGGCCATCATTTTTTGTCCGAACAGATCATTGCAGTCTCAAGTATCTCTTGTCCCAGCGTATTACCACTAATGAGCAACAAAGATTATTAATGAATTTGGTTCCCTTCGACTTCACAATTGTTTACAAAGCTGAGAAAGACAACCTGGGTGCTGATTCTCTTTCAAGGAGGCCACTAAACGCTGAACTTTTAGCTCTTGCTATTCCAGTGCCAATGGATTTTTCGAATTGGCAAGATTCCCTTCAGGAAGATACATATACTCGTGAGATTATCCAAGCTATCCATCAAGACCCTTCCTCGCAACCAGATTTTCACCTGGTGGATCAGAAACTTTATTTCAAGTAAAGGTAGGTTGTTCCAGATCAACCTTCTTTTTGACAAAAGCTTCTCTCAGAATCTCATGACACACCTTCTGCCGGGCATGGGGGATATTTGAAAACATTGAAGCGCCTTTCCTCTAACTTTTTCTGGCCAAAGATGAAGCATGATGTTAAGATCTTTGTTCAGAATAGTTTGGTTTGTCAGCAAGCCAAGTACCAAGCTCTAGCACCGGCCGGACTTCTACAACCCTTGCCTATACCTGATAGAATATGGGAAGATGTCTCACTTGACTTTATAGTAGGACTTCCCAAATTTGGTAGTTTTGATACAATTTTAGTTGTTGTAGATCGTCTCAGTAAGTATTCTCATTTCATCCCATTGTCTCGCCCATATACGACCAAGATTGTAGCTAATGTTTTTTGCAGAAAAATTGTGAGCCTTCATGGCATTCCTCGGTCAATCCTATCTGATCGGGATGTTATCTTCCTCAGCGCATTCTGGCAGGAGCTCTTTCGACTTAGCCAAACAAGGCTAAGAATGGGTCCATCTTACCATCCACAATCTGATGGGCAGATAGAGTTCGTTAACAGATGCTTGGAATCGTATTTACGATGCTTTGCTATGGAGCAGCCTCGTACTTGGAGTAAGTATTTACCATGGGCAGAATTTTGCTTTTAACACGGGCTTCCACTCATCCACAGAGACTACTCCATTCAAGGTTGTTTATGGTAGAGACCCTCCGACCATTTCTCCTTATATTCAGGGAGAAACACGTATTGCTGAACTTGAAGAGCAACTTCTGAATCGGGATGGCATGCTGAAAATTCTTAGGGACAATCTTTTAAAGGCTCAAACTCGAATAAAACAAGAAGCTGATTCTCATCATCGAGAAGTTAGCTTTCAAGTTGGAGATTATGTTTTTCTACGAGTTCAGCCTTACTGTCAGCGCTCTTTGGCTCATCGCAAGTGTGAAATTGTCACCTTGATTTTTTGGGCCTTACAAAATTGTACGATGTGTTGGACCTGTAGCTTATGAACTGGAGCTACCTGCTTCCTCCAAAGTCCACCTGATTTTTCATGTATCTTTGCTACGTCCAGCCCATGGTCAACAAGCTGCTGTACCACCAACCCCTCTCCCTCTCACTGAAGATTGGGAACTTGCCATATCTCCTGCCAAGATTCTTGCACATCGATGGATCAAAGGAAATGGTGCTTCTTCTTTGGAACTGCTAGTTCAATGGGTTAACCGTCCTTGAAGAAGCTAGTTGGGAGAACTATGATCTCATTGCAGATCAATTTCCTTCTTTTCGCCTTGAGGACAAGGCGGCTTTTCAAGGGGATGCAGTGGTACGAATGCTCCATTACGGACTTACTCTAGAAGAAAATCTAAACAAGCATGTGGAGATAATCTATCTTAGTTTCTTTATTTTAAGTAGGATAAAATAATTAAGTATAGGCAGTAGTTAACTATAATTATAAGCAGTAGTTGTTCTAACAGCAGTTATCTACATCAATAACTGCTTCTGTCTCTATCTGTTAGGAGTTGTTTTAGTATTTAGTAGAAATATGACTACTTAGGGGGGTTCTATAGCAGAAAACATATTATTATATCTTTGTATCTGGAGATTTGTCCACTCCATACAGACATAATTATTGGTTAATGCAGTGTTTAAGATTCTTGCACTTTATTTTACCAGTAAAGTTACATTCTCATCTTGTTTCATTTTAGTTCCTATCACCTTTGTTCTGAAGATCAAAGGGGTAGGGATGGATAAATTAGAAACTATGTTCTGGAGGGTTTCAACTTTCAACTGAGTTACACCATATGTGGAACAGTGGAAGCATATTGTTTCCTAGATTTAGGGGCTTACGCTTCGGGTGGCGGATGTCTACTCTGATTTGCTGTTTTGAGAAGCAGAAATCTGATGCTTTTTGCAGATTAACTCCTGATTTATCTAGTTTTATGTTTTGGAAAGTTGCAGGAATGATATGTTAGAGGGGAGACCATTCTGATTAACCATGTGTCATTGTTCTATTTCCTTTCTGTTGCTTCTGTAACTTCTTTTCCCCTTATGAAGTACACTTGTCATCCTCTATGTGAAGATTGTTTCTTGTACTTTGCATACGCGATCACAGTCAACTCATGAGTCAAAGCTATAGCACAGCAGCTGTTGTTCACTTGTTCATTTAGAAACTCAGTTCACTTATGTTATTAACAAGGTCTATTACAATGAGATCACAATTATCTTTACCATTAACTTATCACTGTAGCTTTCTCATGTAAATTACTATATGTAACCTAGTGCTGCTTCCTACTTTGCCGAAAACATGTAACTGAGAAGCTTCTATATGCTCAATAGCTTCTTGGCAGGAGTAGTGGTTTTCAAGTGGCTGCAACTCATCGGCCATGCACAAAAGGTATTTGGTTGTGGAGTGCACCTTTAAGGAGAACAGCACTTGATGGAACAGAATACAACCTGTTACTGTTGGACACAGAAGGCATTGATGCTTATGATCAAACGGTTAGTTTCCACCCCTTAACATATTTATTATTGGTTTTCTGAAGGAGGAACTAACCTAGCACATGCTATATGACTTATATATTTCGTTCTTACACATTTGTATTGCTACACTTATCACAAATTAAAGGAAGTTCAATAATCCCAGAACATGTCTTGCTTTTTCCTGTGTCCTTATCTTTCTTGCCACTGACTCTTGTCTTTTGTAAATTTCTGTTTTTGTTTTGCTGTTTGACAGGGTACATATAGTACACAAATATTCTCCTTGGCGGTCCTGCTTTCAAGTATGTTTGTATATAACCAGGTTAGGAGCATACAGATGTGGATCTCATTTGCTTTTCTTGATATGCTATTCTTACCCGTTTTCCCTCAGAATTCAGTGAACTTCCCCTGTTTTTTTAGCTGTCCTGATAACCTCTTTAATCCTTCAATTTAGATGGGTGGTATCGACGAAGCTGCACTTGACCGCCTCTCTCTTGTCACTGAAATGACTAAACATATTCGTGTTAGAGCCTCTGGAGGAAGGACCAGTGCTTCTGAGCTTGGGCAGTTCTCCCCAATCTTCGTTTGGTTGCTTAGGGTAATTCAGAATTTATTTATTATTGTTGTAGATTTTCTTCTCTTTTTGCTTGTGAAACTATTAAATTACAATTTTTCTGTCCGTGAAAGGATTTTTATTTGGATTTGGTTGAGGACAACCGCAAAATAACTCCACGGGATTATCTTGAACTTGCTCTGAGGCCAGTTCAAGGTGTTGGGAGAGATGTAGCTGCTAAAAACGAGGTATTCACTTTACATGAACATGTTGTTTATGTTACATGGTGTAATTATTCAATTTCTATTATAACTACCCTGTTTTAGAAACTGATATCCTGAGCTTGCACATGTTTTACTTAGAAATAAAAAGAACTTGTACATGTTTTTATGTTATTTCGAAACCATCCTTCTTTTCCTTCTAATGAGTTAGCACCTAATGGTCGATTGAGTAACCATTTGGAACTTCCAATTGCAGATTAGGGACTCCATTCGTGCTCTTTTCCCTGACAGAGAATGCTTCCCCCTTGTGCGGCCTCTGAGCAATGAACATGATCTTCAACGGCTAGATCAAATACCAGTCAGTGCTTAATTTTCTCTCACATTTTCCATTCTCTACTATCTTAGAGTATATCTGATTGTGACTCTGGTTGTGGAAACCTCAAAAATATTCTAATTGTGGTATCAATTTTCACATGCAGTTGGAAGACCTGAGGCCAGAGTTTAAAGCAGGTCTTGATGCATTGACAAGGTTTGTTTTTGAGAGGACAAGACCCAAGCAAGTTGGAGCAACTATTATGACTGGACCGCTCTTTGCTCGCATAACTCAGTCCTTTCTGGATGCTATTAACAATGGTGCAGTGCCTACCATCACCTCTTCATGGCAGGTTAGTGATTTTCTTAATGGGTGATATGGTGCTTTTTCTTTTATTCCACATCATTGATGTTCTTCTCTGTATCTGTACCAACACTTTTGAACCAAAGGAGTGACAAATAAGAAACCACTGGTCATCTTTTCATGAATATTTCTCGATCATTAGTTAGATTGACATTTAACACCCAGAAAGTGTCCCTGAACAGAAGGAACAAGGACAAGTTCAGGTAGATCTTTTAACGCACCTAACTCAGCCCTAAATAGAATTTGCAGAAACCGAGTTTTAGAAGAAGAGTTGCAGGTATTTTCCTGTAAAGGCTGGCTATTTCATAATGAGGACGCGATGACATTGAGATTCTATTTATTTATTCGAATATGATTTTTAGACATCTTAAGTGTAATGCCGGGATATGTTGATTACTATGAAGAAGATATTTTACCTAATTAAATCAAGAATCACGCAAAAGTTGATCCATAGTTCCTGATTAAATTAAATACGAGTATTCATCCAACTTAACATCACACCTCTATCAAATGTCTCGATATAAGTGTTTGCTTTGGGAGGCTACTCATTGTTCTTCTTCTCTTCTTAGAGTTACATTGAGTGTGTTCTTAGCCTTGTGAATTTGGAATTTAATTTTGTAATTTCTTGTTATTACATGAGATTTTATTCTCTCCCTTTCATCATTACGGCTCAAATCATTAATTCGGGGAACAACTGGCACATTTGGTGCTGCTTGGTGTCTATTTTGCATGAAGCTTAAATATCAAAAGTATGTTCATATTCCGGACACCAGCTGATTTCTGATGTGCGACATGCAAGTGTCTGATATCTGACTTGACAATGATATGTAACCATACTTTGGTGTCCGTGCTGGGAAAGTTCTTGCATGTTATTTTATTTACCACGCGTTGTGCGCAAGTGAATTAGTCATCTTCGGAGTCCCTTTGATATCCACTACTCAATTTCCAATTTAAGGAAAAAAAAAGGGAAGTGAAATTCAACATAAGTGAAACTACATGACAAATCTATGAGTGAATGATTTTGGTAGAATTTTATGGTTGTTTCCCAAGTGCTTCCGTGTTAGTGGGCTTTTGGATTGGCTTTTTTTTTATTTTTTTATTTTTTGGCTTTTAAGCACTTTTTAAGTTTTGAAATTGTTTGGGTAATACAAAAAAGTGTTTGAAAACACTTTTTTAAAGCTAAGAAAGTTTTTTTTTTTTTTTTTCAAAAGAGCCAAAAGCCAAACGCCAAAAGTAAAGGGTCCCTATGAATTTTGGCTTTTAACTTAAAAGCCACTTAAAAAAAGCCAATCCAAACACCCCCTTAGTTCACTCTGTATACCAGTTTATGGTCTATAATGTATGCCAATGGATCTTTTCCCTTTTGATTTCTTCAGAGTGTTGAGGAAGCTGAGTGTCAAAGGGCGTACGATTTGGCTGCTGATAGGTACATGGCTTCATTTGATCGTTCTAAGCCTCCAGAAGAGGTAAGTAATGCTTTAGTTTCATTGATAACATTATATGGTTGCATCTAATATTTCTATCATTGCAGGGTGCACTAAGAGAAGCACATGAAGATGCAGCCCAGAAGTCCATGACGGAATTTAATTCTACTGCTGTGGGGGCTGGATCCATCAGGATGAAATATGAGAAGCGTCTCCAAAATTTCATAAAAAAAGCCTTTGAGGTTAAGCTTTTCCTCCATCTTTTGCTTCAAAAACTGAGGATAAAGAGCATATGAGTGATATAAGCATACATCACTCTGTCATAATACATCTTCTTGGGGAGGATGAGCTAATCCTAATTTTTATTTTGATTCCACACCATACTTACCCTCCAAAATACTAAAAGGAAATTTGGTATACTGGAAATTTCACAAATAATCACTTTTATGATTACTATTTGTCAATAAGGCATAGCTGCAAAACTAATTGAAATGTTGGCACTTTTTTATGCGGAAATAATATTTGGACAAAAATACCTTCAACTTTAAAAAGCAGCTGGGACCCACTACTCCATCTTAACTGCTTTGGTCGAACTCCATGACACGGTCCTTCAGTTTCACTTGCATAAGTTCGAAATCCTGCACAAGGTTCTGAATTTCTGCAAATCAATGGTGTTCCTTGTGGAGGTGTTCATCTAAAAAAGTGGATTTCTTTTGCAACTCATGGAGAGTATTTTCTGTTTTTCATTGAATGGCGGAACCTATTTTGCACAGCAGTCAAGCCTTAGAGGTTTCATTTGATCTTTTTCTTTTTTAGAGGTAAGATATTTATTGGAAACACCAGCATTAAGACATTTGATCTAGATTTTGAATTTGCGAAAAAAAAAGAGAAGACTAGAGAAATAAACGAATAGTGAATGATACATCCAAGACTTCTCTAGATAATCAAATAAGGAGAAGTTCCTTCATAACAGGATGCTTAATTGGTACAATTGTTGTGCATTTTGTGCAAGTGTACAATTGGTTTGCTTTGGCTGTGTATTCTCATCAAATGAATGACTTTTTGACTTAGTTTTGTCGGAAGGGCGTGAGTATGTACTCTATGCTTTTGATAGATCTTCCTAATCTCTGATTTGGTTTTAATGTTGAATGGCAGGATCTTAAAAAGGATGCCTTTAGGGAGGCTTATATACAATGTTCAAATGCCATACAGGACATGGAAAAGGAACTGAGGTTGGCTTGCCATTCTCCTGATGCAAATATAGATAGTGTGCTTAAGGTGGGCCCTTATTCACTGTAGATATCAGCCCATTTTTAGGTGGCTAAACTGGAATTCAGGTTTATTGAGTTACCAATGTCCTAAATGCATTTGCTATATGCAGGTTCTTGACCGTTTAGTGTCCAAGTATGAAGCAACTTGTCAGGGTCCTGAGAAGTGGAGAAAATTGATCATCTTCTTACAACAAAGGTTTGTCTATTAACGATTCTTTATTGAAGCACTTGCTATCGGAAATGTATGTCACATCACATTGATTTTCCAGCTTGGAAGGTCCACTGTTTGATCTCATCAAGAAGCAAACAGAGCAACTTGGATCAGAGAAAACTACTCTTGCATTAAAGTGCCGCTCTATTGAGGATAAGATGAACTTACTTAACAAACAACTGGAAGCTAGTGAGAAGTATAAATCCGAATATTTGGAGCGTTATGAAGACGCCATCAAAGACAAGAAGCAGCTTGCGGATGATTACATGAGTCGTATCACAAATTTGCAGAGTAAATATAGTTCACTGGAAGAGAGATACTCAAGCTTATCAAAAACATTCACTTCAGCTAAACATGAGTCCGCAGAATGGAAAAGAAAATATGAACATCTACTGTTGAAGCAGAAGGCTGATGAAGACCAATCAAGTGCAGAAGTATCTGTTCTGAAGTCCAGAACTGCTGCTGCTGAGGCAAGACTGGCTGCTGCCAGAGAGCAAGCTGAATCGGCTCAAGAGGAGGCAGAGGAATGGAAACGTAAATATGACATTGCCGTCAAGGAAGTTAAGAATGCTCTTGAGAAGGCAGCATCTGTTCAAGAGCGCGCAAACAAGGAAACCCAATTGAGAGAAGATGCTTTGAGAGATGAATTTTCAAGCGTTTTGGCTGATAAGGTGATTATATTGCTACACATATTGATTCAATTTATGTGCTGCTTTGTTTCATTTTTCTTCTCTTCTTTCTTTGAAATATGATTCTGCTAGTTTAGTTTTCCAATATAAATTTGAAGTTCTCTTTGTTCATGAAATTGCAGGAAGAGGAAATAAAAGACAAGACATCTAAGCTTGAGCAGGCTGAGCAGCGTTTAGCAACACTGAATTTGGAGTTGAGGGTGAGTTTCTGCTCTTTGTAAACCAACTTAACTTTCATTTGCACTAATCTTGTGTTGGTAAAAAGGGGTGAGAGTGGGATGGAGGGAAGTTAGGAAAAAAATAGGGAGGAGGTGGGAGGGACACTCTTTGTTATTTTAAAGTAGGTGCTGGAGAGAGGATTCAAATGTGAAGCACAATACAAATAAGATCAATAAAGACTTCGTTAGGGACCATTTGAGCTGCAGAATGTAACGCTTCTATTATTTTGGTTTTCTTGAGCTTGTGATGTTTTTTTTGTGTTGTCCCTCTGAACTAGCTTTAGCATTTGGAGTACAGACTTCTATTTAGAAGTTTAATAACTTAAGTTACGTGTCCTCCTTGAAAAAACATCAGCTATGTGTAACCTTGTGATTTGAAAGGATAGTTTGTCAATTAGATGTGCTGAATAGATATCTCAATATTGCTCAATCTTTGTGATTGATACCAACTTGTCTCTAATACAGCTGGGTATCCGGTCTGTAAATATATGAATATTTACACTCACTATGTATATGGTAATTTAAGAGATTTACATGGATATTAGTACAAATGACTGCCCTAATGGAGCAGGATGGATACAGAGGATTCACATAGCCAAACCCGACTAGTAGTTGGGATTGAGACACTGTATATTGATTGTAGTAGCAGCACTATTTTCTATTGTATTTTCATCTAATGACTGTTTTGTGATTATTACTTTTTGAAGACTGCTGATTCAAAGGTAAGGAACTATGGCCTAGAAGTGTCAGCCTTAAAGGTTGAAATCAAGGAATTGAGTGAAAGGCTAGAGAATATAAATGCTACTGCACAATCATTTGAAAGAGAAGCTAAGATTCTGGAACAGGAGAAGGTTCATCTGGAGCAGAAGTACCGGTCAGAGTTCAATAGATTTGAGGATATTCAGGATAGATATAAATCAGCTGAACGAGAGGCAAAGAGGGCAACTGAGCTGGCTGACAAAGCAAGGGCTGAAGCAGCTGCGGCCCTAAAAGAGAAGAATGAAATTCAGCGTTTAGCTATGGAAAGATTAGCTCAGATTGAGAAGGCTGACAGAGCTGTTGAAAAGTTAGAGAGGGAAAGAGAAGACTTGGCTGATGAAGTAGCGAGGCATCATCGTGCTGAGAAGGATGCAAGGTCAAGAGTTGTAATGCTGGAGGCCCGAGTAGAAGAAAGGGAAAAAGAAATTGAGATGCTACTGAAATCAAATAATGAACAGAGGGCCAGTACTGTGCAAGTCCTCGAGAGTCTGTTGGAGACTGAGCGTGCAGCGCGGGCTGAAGCAACAAATAGGGCGGAAGCGCTCTCTGTTCAGTTGCAAGCTACACAAGGAAAGCTAGATCTTCTTCAACAACAGTTAACTGCAGTTCGGCTGAATGAAACTGCACTGGATAGCAAACTTAGAACTGCTTCCCATGGAAAACGTGCCAGGATAGATGAATATGAAGCTGGATTTGAATCTGTCCATGACATGGATACAAATGATAGACCAACTAGAAGAGATAAGAGGTCCAAGAGTACAACGAGTCCCCTAAAGTATACTTCCCCAGAAGATGGAGGTTCTGTATTCAGGGGAGATGACGATGCTCATAGTCAACAAACAAATGGTGAGGATTATACCAAGTTTACTGTGCAGAAACTAAAGCAGGAGCTTACAAAGCATAACTTTGGCGCTGAACTGCTCCAACTGAAGAATGCGAACAAGAAGGATATCCTAGCTTTATATGAGAAATGCGTCCTCCAGAAATCATAGCTTTCAGCATGCCAAGTTGTGTTGGAAGGTTGTAAAGTATCTCAGTTCTGTAAGTTCTGTAAGGTTTATATCCCCATTAGGTGGCTACACAAAAGCTTGCTATATGCTGCTGCCATCGTCAGGGCTTTCGCGCGACTTGCTATTATTTTTTATAGTGGTGTGTACTCTTGGGTATTTTGTTTGAGCCTTACTAGTGTGGCAGTGTCAGGATGATGGCTTTAGAGAGATTTCGAAAGTCAGATGTGAAATATCAGACCTTTTTTGTTCTCTCTTTCATTCTCCATTTGTGCAGTTATTGTTGGTTAGTGAGGTTGATGTTTAGTGCTTAAATCTTTGTGTGATTAGTGATATTTTGTGTTTTCTTTCCTCTTTACCAGGGTTTATTTCTCGTTTCCTTCAATTGTTCTTCCACACAGTGTAATACTTCCCTCGTTTATTTTTGCTGGTCTATTATACTGAATTGTATGTTTACTTTTACTTTCTTTTGTTATTGCTTTCTTGCGATGCTATTTTTATATTGAATAATTACATAAAGTTGTCAAATTTAGAGTTGTAAAAAATCATTAATAATGTTAATTTAGTAAAACACGCCTCTCAAGTAAAACTTTCTTAGCTGATGTGCAAGGTAAGATAATATGGGGGGCGTACTTGTCTAAGTTAAAAAATGAAAAAATAATTTACTCCATGTTCTATATTATTACTTGATTTATGTTGATTTGACAGACTTTTTAATAAAATTTTAGAAAAAAGTATACAAAATAGACATAATGTGAAATTATTCTTAATGGACCTAACTCAAATTATTTACTCTTAATGGACTCATGGCTCAAACTATTTATATTTGTACTGATGTCAGCATGAATAATATGAAATAATCCTCTGTGATATTTCGGCGGTATATATATACCATACTAGTATCATATAGAATGACTCAATCCTCAGCGATACTCTGACGGTATATTGATACTCAATTGGTATCATATAGAATTATGTTTTCTTTGAGAAACAAATAAAAAATTATTAAATTCTAAATTATAGAAAAAATATTCGTTGTGATACTACGTCGGTATATTTATACCATATCGATATCGTATAGGATCAGAAAATTATTAAAGTTATAAAATTATTTATTAAACTCTAAAGTAGTAGAAAATATATTCTTGTGATACTCTATTAGTATATTGATATCTTATCGATATCATATAATTTTGATATCTTTTTTTAATAAATAAAATAATTAAGAGAAAATTATTAAAGTTACGAACTTATTTATTAAATTCTAAATTAGTAGAAAATATATTCTTTTTGATACTTTATC
>JAABOM020000002.1:3431477-3442789 GCA_011800125.2 Solanum clarkiae
AAGTGGAAATATGAACCCGAACCTTTTTCTCTGGATTTTTAAAAGATTTTCTCTGTTAGGTCTTTTAAAAATAATTTTTGGTTTCCTAATTATCCTTAAAATTAGGTGGCGACTCTATTTTCTTTCAAAAATTTTAAAAATTGGTTTTTCTCAAATTAATTGAGTTTTAATCGATTTTTGAGTCTTAAACTGATTTTTTATTTTTCTTTAAAAAGTCTGTCATTTTTCGGCGTAACAGAATTAGTCGATTCTTAATAAAAAAAATCTATAGAAAAATCTTTCTCCATCAAATGAATTTATATGAACAAAATTTAAATTGTTCAAATTTTAATATAAATATCTACTATCGAATAAAAAAATAAAAAGAAATTAGGATTCCCTCTTCCACAAGCAAAATAATAACAATAAATCAATCACACTTTGTCCTATTGACAAACAGCCGCCCAAAAGCATATACTAGAACAAAAAATCATTTTAAAAAGCCTTTTTCCCGTTAAATGGATCGATGCTAGGCAAATCTGAATCAATCGTGAGCTCTCATCTGCTAAATATATTTTATACAACGTGAATTAAAATTAATCAAATCTTTATAAAAAAAAATCTATATATATAAAAAAATCCTTCTCCATTAAATGAATTTATACAAATAAAAATTTTAATATGACTATTTAATATCGAGTAAAAAGATAAAGAAAATTAGGATTCTTTCTCCCACGAGCAAAATAACAGCGATAAATCAATCACACTCTTTTGTCCTATATTGACAAACAGCCGCCCAAAAGCATACATATACTTATATATACTATAATAAATAATATTTTGTCCGTTTCATTTTATGTGATATTTTTTTTGTCCGTTTAAAAAAGAATGTCACCTTACTCAAATTGGAAACAATTTATCTTTAAAATTATTTTTTTATCCTTAATAAAATGATTCTCAACCACATAAATATTTAAGAATGATTTTAGACCACAAATTTTAAAAGTTTTTTTTTCTTAAACACTATGCCAAATTAAAAAATATCACATAAAATAAGACGGAGAAGATATCTCCATTAATTTGATTATTGTTTTTTCTAAATAATATTCCAATACATTACGGCACTGCAAACCAGGATTACTCAAAAGTCAAAGTACATAAAAGAATATTTCCAAATTATTTATTGCAAAGACCACAAATCGTTTACAAAATATATATATCAATTTAGTCATTAATGATATTATTCATTCTAAATTTTAGATCACACGGTTTTAAAATATATTATTATGATATAATATTTACTTATTTATATTCTAAATATTTCTTCTATATTTTAGCGATGTGAGACTTTTATACTAAACTAGTATGTTACAGAGACATACTCTTATGGAATCAACATCCTCGCTGAGATTTGACTACTAGATAAGATTTTACTAAATTCAATGTTGAGGTTTGCTCCATCTTATCGAAATTTATCTAAAGTTGACCTCTGACCCATCTTCAACAAGGTTGACACAACGGTTGATCTGATATCATCTATAATGGACTAGCTCGCTAGAGACATTGTCTACTCTTGATCTAAATCTCATGACTTTAAAATGTGTCACTGTGATGTAAGACCTACTTACTATTAGGTATCAAATTTCTCTCAAATGTTTTATC
This sequence comes from Solanum clarkiae, assembly GCA_011800125.2. Lineage (NCBI taxonomy): Eukaryota > Viridiplantae > Streptophyta > Magnoliopsida > Solanales > Solanaceae > Solanum > Solanum clarkiae. The sequence goes on from JAABOM020000002.1 coordinate 3,433,119, forward strand.
GACGTGAAGTTCTTATCATAAGTTAGCTAGGGCGTTACAAAAAGTGTTCGAATTGAATTTTGAAAAAAAGTTGGAAATAAATTCAATTTAACTGATTTTTCTCTAAATCTATGGCAAAGTAAAAGCTTAGTGCACCAGCTTGTCTCTTAAAAGAGGGAGATGCATTCATGAAAGTAAAAAAAGCAGCCCTAGAGCTTACATTTATTTAGATTTTTCGAAAATAAATCTTTATAAAAAATCAAAGATTCAATATACATAAACTCTGACATTTTTGAAACATAAATGCCACCAAACCAATGACAATAACATTTTCTCTGACTTGACTAATAAAAAACCTTATAAGAATCCAACTTCTAAGCTATTTAAAATAGTAGCAACTTGCACAATAGAAGGCCTACTTTTTCTTGAATTTCCAACACAAGCTAATGCAACTTTAGCCAATCTAACAAGTGGCCTAATATCATTAGGCAAGATAAGTCTATTGTCCAAAAAATCACTAAATTTCATTTCTTTAATCAATGGCAATGCCCATTTCACAAGTAAACCTTGTTCATCACTTTTCCTACCACTCAACAACTCCAACAAAACAACACCTAATCCATACACATCACTTTCTTTAGAACAACCCCTTTTCTCATATTCATCATCAACATATCCCATTAACCCTAATTGCCTCTTATCATAGGATGTCAAGAAAAAATACAAACCATAGTCACAAACCCTAGCACAAAATTTGACATCTATTAGTATATTGGAGGGTTTAATGCAACCGTGTACTATATGTGGCACCATAACTTGGTGTAAATATTCTATTCCTCTAGCAACATCAGCCGCGACTCTTAACCTACAATTCCAATCTAACAAGGAAGCTCCACCTCCACTATCATGATCATTTTGATGTAAGCAGAATTCAAGACTCAACATACCTCCAAACTCCGTTACCACGATTCTTTCACCAGGAGCCTCAGAAAACCCTAAAATTGGCACGACGTTAGGGTGATCAGCTAAAGAAAGCCATTTCATCATCGATGAGAAACCAAACCCTGCATTACTCAATACGAGCCTCGGATGGATCCTTTTGATAGCTACTTGTTCATTTCCATTTGGTAATATACCTACATATACACTTCCTATACGTCCTTGACCGATGATTCTTCGATAATTGAATCCATCCGTGGCTCCATGAATGTCCATTAATGAAAAACAACATGCAATTTGCTTTGTTGGAAGAGTTTCTTCAGCCTTGATTGGTTTTTTCTTGCAACAAATGAAGAGTAGGATCACAAGAATTATGATAATAATTGCAAGTATAGCCAAAATAACATTATAAACAATTATCATCTCTTTACCACTCATCATCTATAGGATTTTAATATTTGTGTTGTTATTATGATCTAAGTAGAGACAGTTTAGAAGGAGAAAAAAGTGGCTAGTTTATAAAGAATGAGTTGAGAGTATTTTATGTTCACATATATATATATATATATATATATATATATATATATATGGAAATATAAGAAAGAAAACAAAAGAGGAATATTTTATTGGACTTTTTGGTGTGTACTCTTTGACAAAAAGATAATAAAATGGATGGAAATTATTATTTTTTGGGAAAGAAAGTTGGGAAATCTAAGGCATTAATTAATTTGGTATACTTTTAGTTCAGGGTTGGCTGCTAACTGTCATTTGACAAAAGTACGGGGGATTTGGTAAAATTTCTCATTATTATTACATGTCACAATTAAAAAAAAATTGTTATTTAGGGGGCAGGGGGCAGGGGGTAGGAGGTGGTCTGTGAGGGTGAGGGAGGTGGATGAGTGGTTATATATGTAAAAAAAAAATAAAAAATTAAGTAATGAAATAAAAAATAGATCATTTCCTTTTTTTGTCTTTTATAATTTATTATTTTATTTTTTTCTTATTTATATGTCAAATGTCATATTTTAATTTGTCATTTTGTCACGTTAGCACCACATTATCACAATTGAATTGCACACACTTTACATTTTTTGCCAAATAAGTATTTTGTGTTTAATAGGTATATATTTTGAATAGTTTAGATGTTCAATAATAACTAGTCTTAGTTCATGAGTTGTCTAAGTGAAAAATAAGAACAAATTTAAGTAACTACTGATGACTTAAGCCAAAGTTTAATAATAAACTATGTCATTATAAGAAATATACCACTTTTAAATACAATTTGCATTTGTTATTTTTCTAAAAGTAAAAGCAAGCACCAATCATCAGATAGCAAAATGTTAAAATATGACCGAATTTTTTTTTAAAAAATTTTTTATCCGATATTTAATACACATATTAATATTTCAATTAAATTGAATTCTCACGAACGTAAAGTTCATTAAAGTTCGAAAGCATTTTCTATATCTGTAGCAAAATAGCTAGCGTCCACTTACCATGTTTCGACCTTGTCTTAAAAATATCCAATATTGTGGAGTTTTAATTTCCCAGATAAGATTTCATGGTAATATATACCTTTTCATCATTCTATAACAGTAGCTATAGATTGAAAGTGTCTATTTATCAATTTTTTTTAAATATCTAACTGCAGCTCAAATTCAAGAACTCTAATTATGAGTAAAGAAATATTATTCATTTCACCGTAATCCTAGATAATAGCTAGAGCATCATTTATCACTTTATTTATTTATTTCTTGTGACAACTCCTTGTTTCCTAAGCTATTAGCTTTATGGGGCCAATTTTTTTGGTTTCTTTTTGGCTCTTGAGTCTTAATTATAAGAATTTAGTTACAACCACCCCAACCCCCATTTAACAAACCTCATCAAACCCAAAGTTTCATATGTAAAAATTAGTTTATTTAATATACATATGTGACATAATATAGATCAGTTAAGACCCTATACTGATATATATCAGATGTTGAACGAAAAATAAAATAAAATAAAATAATATATATTCTATGATGTCAAATTTCATTATTCATTGCTTTTAGATTGATACACACCATACACTATTTTTCTATCTGAAGAAATAGGGTCTCTTTTTGTCTGCTTCCTGGTGTTGTGTCACTATTACAACATATCATGAATTAATAAAAAATTGTGTTATTAAGAATATAATTTTGTTCATTTATTTTTAATAAATCTGCTTACTAGAAAAATACATGATACTAATCATATTTTTAATGAAATGCTGAGAAGCTTCCTAATTATTTCGTCTAAAACTCTACGGTATATATTATTTTTTTGTTCTTTTCTCTGCAATTCATTCAAACTGTTATTTTCTTATTACATTTTTTAAGATATTATTTTTTTATATTCAAAGGGTGATTTAGTAAAATTATTTCTATTATTTATTATTTTTTAATCTATAGGTCAAGTCAATAAGGGACAAATAAAGATAGACGGAGGGAGTACATATTATAAAAATATAATTTGTATTTAAGTTTTAATATTTGAAAATTTTAAATAAACTTTGAGTTTAGACTCTTATTATTTTTAATATTCTATTTAATTTTTTTATTTATAAGATTTGCTAAAATGACAAATATTAGATATCTTATTATGGATTATAACATTATATAATATTAATTACGGATTTTAACAATTTAATTACAAGTTATAACAAATATATACATCATACCCTGTCAATACTAATTACATACTCAAACATATACCCTAACAAATTTGAGCATGTAATTGGTATAGAATAAGTATAATGTATATATCTGTTATAACTTGTAATTAAATTGTTAAAACTCGTAATTGCTAGAACTTGCAATACATTATCTAATGTTACAATCCGTAATAACATATCTAATATTTGTCATTTTATGAAATCATTTTTTTTATTTTTAATTATTTTTAATTTGGTCGACGGACCAGCCCAGCCCAGCCCATATTGCAAAAGTCCCACAAATTAGCAGGTTTATTCAGGCCGGTCTAAAAAGCCCATTTTTTAAATGGACTCCAAAAATTATAGCCCAATACTGCTAAATTATGAGTTAGGCCAACCCAGCCCAATGGGCTTAGCCCATATTGACGGCTCTAGTGAAATTCATATATTTCTATTTAAAGTTCAAATAAAAATAATTGAACTTCAGTCATTTTCGCATAGCCATATAAAACTTTTAGACATTGTATTTGGAGTTAGAGTATCCAAGACTAACTTCAAAACATCGTATCAATGAAGTTGTCCAAAGTGGGGTACACTTCCAAAACTATTTTAAAAAGAGAAATTTTCGCATATAGCCACTCAAAAATATCTTAATTATACGTTATAATTTTAGTTTGGGCAATTACATTTCGTAACTATAGTTATAGCAACTTTTATATAATTCCCGCAACATTTATATACGTTAGTTTAATTCGCTATACAATTTACAATTTTTGTATAACGTTTATATATTTTGTTATACAATTTATGCATAGCGGTTTGTATAATTTACTATATAATTTGTAGTATTTGTATATCTCGCTATATAATTTGATTCGTGCATAGCTTTTGTATAATCGCACACAATATTTATATAAATCGTGCGAATCATACAAAACTCAAACTGTAATTACAGCTAGATATTTGTCGTGAGTCATAATTAATTTAAATAATAACTATATTAGCTAATTAACTAGTATATATTTACTTATCTGTGTAATTTTTCTTTGAAAAACAAGTACAACTTAAATGACAATATCAAAATCGCCTCGTAAATTCATTTGCTCATTCTCTTGGTTAGAGCCCACAAATCTATAAGCCTTCAAGTAGGGACAGCCCAATAAAGCTTTTTGTCCAATAGACCTCATTAGATGAAGTATCAATTATAAAAGAATAAAACTTTAGGATTTTTGTTTTTTGCCTTATTAAATTAGACAAAAGATAAACAAATTTGTTGATATATGTCACTATGTAAGTACCTTATAGCATGATCATATTTAGGAGTGTTAAACGGACTAGTTGAGTTGAAATTGAGAATGTTAAAATGAGTTTAAATAAAGATTGAGTTGCGTTATGACCCGTTCAAAATTACTTTGGGCTCAAATAGACTAAAACTCATATTGCACACTTTCAAACAATGAAATTACTCCTCAAAAAAATCTTTTATGTTTTATGCACTGATAGTATAAAATATATTTATGGGTTTATTCCCTGATCTTCTCGTTTCTGATTAAAATATTCATCAATTGGTTCTAATTCTAAGAAGGGAAATAATTATCCGAGTCAATTAGAAAATTTATTGATTTCATCGAAGAGCGGTAAGATAATTCATTTAGCTAGTATTTCAGGAGAATCTAATCATTTGGTTAATAGATTCATTATAATCTCTATAAAAATTGTATTGTCTAATTATTTCAGTTTAAAAAAAAAAGAAGCTTAATTTTATTTTATTTTTTTAAAAAATATTTACACAATCAAATCAAAGAGAATTGGAGGTAACTTCATTTAGTGAGAGTATAGACTAGTATTCTATATAGATGATAAATAATTTGCTATAATAATATATTAAAATAGAGGCGCATTCAAAATTTAAATTCTATGTCAAATTTTTAAATTTAAAAAAATTTAAAATTTTCTAAGACAGATAGAGTAGTATTAGGATCATTATATCCAATAATCCAAACAAATTTACCTAAAAAGGGTTTACTTTTACATACTTTTTATAACTTTAAGCACTAAATATGGGAATTGAAACTACCAATCTAGAATGATGATGAAAGTTGCTTATTGTGTATCTATAAGGGATAAGACTAGCAGTTTGAGTGACAAGTATTTTTTAATTTTAAAAATAAAATTTTGAATTTATGTTTTAAATATTAAACTATTCATGTTAAAAATATTTTATTTTTTTAATATGAGATTTTACAATGTGAATTCAAATTTAATCAATTTTAATATAAAAATAAAAGAAAAATTCAGTAATTTCAAAGATGTAAGTAGAAATGTCACCTGTATAATAAAAAAACAAATGAATTTGGTTAAGAAAACAAAAATAGCTTGCGAATTCAGCAATTCACTTTACATAATATCCAAGTTGGTGCTGTTTTATTTTTCTGTTACAATACTAAACTTTACGACTTTGATACAATAAATTAAAAACTGAATGATCATATGTGAAATCACTATTTCCCTCCACTTATAAATAGAGGTGAAGCTTAAGAATAGAAAACAAATTTAGTAATTTCAGTTCAAACACTATATTTATCTTTTATAAAATTCAAAATTCAAATCTAAATTCATAAGCTTTAAATTCTGAGTTTGCCTCTACTTGTAAACATCTTGACACACAACAAAAATTCTAAACACAAACTTGGAAAATAAAAAATAGTTGAGGAAATGGAGATTAAAGTGGTAGAACAAGAAACATCCCAAAATGTTGATCAAGAAAAGAAATCTCCAGTCTTAGAAGAAAACTTAGAAGTAGAAAAAAATATTATACAAAAAGCAATTACTCAAACATTTCAAAGCACATCACACTTAGCCAATCTTCTTCCTACTGGTTCTGTTCTTGTATATCAACTTTTGTCACCAATATTTACAAATCAAGGCCATTGTGACAAAATTTGTAAATTTTGTACTGTTGCACTATGTGGACTATCATGTTTCATATTGTGTTTCACTGATAGTTTCAAAGACAAGAAAGGGAAAATTTGCTATGGATTCGCGACGATTCGAGGTTTATGGATAATTGGTGGATCAGTAAGAATTCCCAATCAATTTGCAAGGAGGTACAAGTTGAAATTTATTGATTTCTTGCATGGTTTTATGTCAATGTTGGTTTTTGGTGCTATAGCTCTGTTTGATCAGAATGTGGTGAAGTGTTTTTATCCAAAACCTTCTGATGAAATAGAGGAGTTGCTTGTTGCTTTGCCAATTGGAATTGGAGTCATGTGTAGTGTGTTTTTTGTTGTGTTTCCAACAAAGCGCCGGATTGGTTTTCCCCTCACGTCGAATTAATGTGATCAGTGAGGATTTATATAGCTGACTTTGAGACTGAGATACAGTTGTTATTGTTATTGTACTAGTCACGTATTGCTTCTTGAATGACTTGGTGCATGTCTTCATTTATTTCGTTCTTGTTTTTTGAATGAGAAATTTGTAATATGTTTTTATGTTATGTTTCTAACAAAGCATTATGAATTGATTTTTCCCTCACCTTGAATTATTTTGATCAGTGATGATTCATATAGCCGATTAATCATAACTTGTTTGAGATTGAAACACAGTTATTTTTGTTGTTGTACTAGTCACAAATTTCTTCTTGAATGACTCGGTGCATGTCTTCATTTATTTCATTATTGTTGTTCATTTATTGTGTTTCTAACAAAGTGTCATGAATTTAATTTTTCCTCACGTCAAATTAAGATGATCACTGAGGATTATATAGTCGATCATAACTTGTTTGAAATTGAGACACAGTTGTTGTTGTTGAAGTACTAGTCATATATTGCTTCTTGAATGATTTAATTACAAAAATAACCACTTTCTAATTACATCTGCCATGACAAAAAGACTTTGATTATCGTCTCAAAAACTGATCACTTCACTTAATTTTTTCCCCTTAATCTACTATATTCATGCTGTTATGCCGAAAAAAGACCGACTTTTAAAATAAAAATAAAAATCAGTTTAAAAATCAAAAAATCGATTTAAAACTCAATTAATTTGAGAAAAACTATTTTTTTGCAATTTAGGGGAAATAGAGTCGCCACCTAATTTTACGGATAATTAGGAAATCAATATTTTAAAAGACCCTAATAGAAAAAATCTTTTAAAATCCAAAGAAACGGGTTCGGGTTCATATTTCCACTTTGAGAAGGTTTTACGCACTCGAAATGGCCGCTAAATGCGGTTATCCGACGAATATAAAAACTGACTAACTTTTGAAAATATTTGATTATTTTATTAATTTGAAAACCTTAATTGGACTTTGAAAAAGAAAAAAATGAATAAATTTAAAAGGGTTTGACTAAATTTAAAAATTGAACAAGTTTGGAAATTAAATTAAAATGATGAAATCATATTTTTATTTTTTTATCTTTTCTTTTTTAATTATTTTTCTGCAAAACCTTTTTATAATAATAATAATAATGATAATAATAATAAAAAAGCAACATAAACGTTCGACCTGCCAGGGAATTTAATTAAATCAAAACCAATGTAACAAATAATGTTAGTATTCGAATAAATAAAGATACATAAATAGAATAATATAAGAAGAGAGTTGACAGGGGGGGCCTTTATCCCATTTAAATTCCCGCTGCAACTTTTGGGCCTTTGTCTCGCGGTTCCTACTTCCTGGAATTTGGGTTGACTCAAGAGGGTATTTGGGCCTCAGTGACCCAAGAAATGCAGAAGAGATTGGGGGAGTCCCAACGAGCTCCCGAACAAGTGTTCATATAACAAACAAAAAAAAAAGAATTAGTATATGAATAAAGTATTAATCATTAAGAAAAAGAAGAAAAATTAAAAAAATAAAATAAAATAAATAAAATAAAATTCGAGAATATCAATTTCCTGTGACAAAGCAAATTGATTTCACCAACATACCAAGGAGTTAAGTTTATATGTTGTGATTTAGAAACAGGAAAAGCAAAAACTCAAATGAAACAACCACATATTGGCCAAACTTACAATTACAAGTTATATTTCATCTAGAGCTTGACAAGACTCTAAGTAGGCTGATATAACACCTACTGGTAGCAAGACAGATAACAGAGAAACTTCATACAATAAATAGAACAATCACAGCAATAAAGAAACAATAACATCTGTCAGGAACATGGTATTACGGCATGCGGCAGATATGCAGACAACAAGCAGTCACATTAATATTGATCTTGACCCATAGTTATGCATGCTTTGAACAAGAAATAGAGGGGTAAACAAGTAATAGAGAGACACAAATGGATCCATGATGGCTTGATAATCAGTTTTTCAACAAGATACAGCAGTGTGAATGTCAAGCAAATAAGGCAACCTCCTACACTATGTCATGCAAAACGGACTCATTTCCGAATATTAGAAGTAGAGGAACACAGGATACTTGAAACTTGCATTAGGATCAAAACTCAAAAGCTTTATCTTAATTAAAGTCTCTCTTTTGTACTCACATAACAATAACAAAATAATGTAAGGGACCAGCCAAGCCAAGATATCCTCAAGTGTCAATTTAGAACAATGAACCCAAAGAAGATAATTGAAGCAACGTACAACAGACATATAATTAACTAGCAGCAAGCATATCATTAAAAGACATCACTCCTAAGATATCATAAGACGAACATGTATTTAGATTTGCAGGAAGCATTTGCAGACAAAAACATGCAGCACACATGTTTGTGACTTGCAAAAGAACAAAATTTGCAGCAAATCACAATATCAACACACAGACAAGCCTATCTGGAAATATCAGAATGACAACCTTAAATCAGTAACCAGAAACACAATGTGATTGCCATGATATTAATATACACTGATTTTATGGGAATGTAGCTTCAGACCAGATAACAACTTAAGGGGGAATCAGACTGAAATTGGGACATTACAGACTATTTTTTTGAGGAAATAGAATCATTTCAACATAAATTTTGACCTTTTACAGTAAACACTAAAACTTTAGTAAAACATACCAAACTTTGAACATTATAGTCTGTGATAGGGACTGGGGACAGAAATCTGAGGTTAAGAACCAGAT
>JAABOM020000002.1:3451236-3465397 GCA_011800125.2 Solanum clarkiae
ATTTTGCTTTATTCCATCATACCCCAAAGCCAAAAAATAGTGAATCTTTGGCTCCATCCGAGATTGATGGAAACAGTAAGAGTATTCAACAAAAAATAAAAAATTTAATTGTTGTCAAACTTAAAAACTACGATTATTTAGTGCATATATAAATATTTTGAACCTACTCGAAACTTCTCTCTCTAGCAGTATCAAGATCCTCATCATCCATAAGTTTGATATTTGTGCATAATAACACAATACTTTTACATTATTAATGTCTTATTTGGGACACATTTTAATTTATATATAACTAATACTTAGACACATTGGGTGAAATTAAAGTGTGTATAACTGGTATATAGAAATTTTATGATATTAATAATATAAATGATTTCAATGTACATATTAGTATGACAAAAGACTCGATCATCCCTCAAAACCTTTTTTGCATGCTTTTCGATTTTCATCATATTTGTGTAGTAATATATTTTTTAAGAAAATAATTTATATTAAAAATTATACAATGCATGTTATTTTTAATACATCAAACTGAACAAACAATGCATAAGAAATAATTCGATATAACTAATACTAACATTACTAATACATCATATTCAAGATTAAAGATACCATACTAGTTGAAAAATAGGTTTAAAAAACCAATTAATCACAATTTCTTTTTTCACATTTTTTTATTAAATAATAATAAAATATAGTAGGTAATTTTTAAATTATAGTAAAAAAAAATTGATACGTCTTTTTTGGGCTAGTTTGATATCCCTTTCTTCTTCTCCGTCAAAGCAAAAATTCTCTTCAGAAAAATCGAAGCGACGATGAAGATGAGCAGTTCGCAAGGTCCACACTCTCTGGCCTTTCGGGTCATGAGACTCTGCCGTCCGTCGCTTCACGTCGAAACTCCGCTCCGGTTCGATCCTTCTGACCTCTTGTTCGGTGAAGATCTATTTGATGATCCAGTCGCCTCTTCTCATCTCCCTCGACTCCTCGATGACAACTTCTCCACCGGCGCCGGCGACGGAAGTAACACGTCGGTTGATCTATCGGATTTATCTTACCGGAATAGGTTCCTTCTTCAGCATCCTTCTGATTCACTTGGACTACCTGGTCTCCTCCTGCTCCCTCAGTCCTTTGGGTTAGTATGCGATTTGCTTTCTCATAGTGGTGGTTGTCTGTATTTTTCATTTTATTTGTAAAATTGGGAGTTGAAGATTGAGCTGCATTTGGTTGTACTGCTTTTTGCATAAGAGAGCTTTATTTGAAATTTATGAAGATGGCGTTGGAAAACAGGTTTTGAGCAATTTCCCGAATTAGGAATAGCTCCTAGTTGAATTTTTGAAATAAAATGAAAAATTATTCCGGAAGAAACTGAACAATTCTTATGGTCAAACAGCACCATGTAGCTGGATTTTTGAGCATTACTGTCATTCTAATTTTATAACTGTGGACATCTATAAGTTGTAAGTTATAGTGCTACTATTTGTGCTGTTTTTATAAGTGGACATTTTATTATTACGATGAAATTTAATGGTTTGAGTGTTTGTAATATGATATCCGTTATTGTTTTTGAAATGGAGTGTATGTTATTAACATTTTTGTTTCAATTTTCCATATACATGTATTCGAATAGGTGATACTGAGTTACATGCAATCATTGCTTATATGCTGGATCGGTTCTGTTTAGTTATTGCTCTTTTCCCTTGTTCCATTTATGATCTTGCAGGGCGATATATTTAGGAGAGACATTCTGCAGTTATATAAGCATAAATAACAGCTCCAATTTTGAAGTTAGAGATGTTACCATCAAGGTGATTTGCTTGATTACCTGATTACTGTGGGCATAGTTAGTGCTAGAGATGCTTTGAATGTGTTCAACCTGTTGACAAGCAAGATTCTTACAATTTCAACAGTGGGCATAAATATTTCAGGTGACAGGGCTTAATTCCTGTCCTTTTGCTAGTCTTAAATAAATCTTGATGCTCTACATGGAAACCAGGGAACAAGGGGTTTCTTTCCTATTTTTCCCTATCCAACAAAATAAAATTGATTAAACAAGGATATGTTCTCAGTTTTTTTTACTCTGTTTGAGTTACTTACAGCATTTTAGTTTGACATAATATATAAACGTTCCTTTTAACTTGGCCTCAACTAGCATTTATTCCCTCCAAAACTTTGGACGTGCACAAGTAGACACTAAAAGTTGTATCGAGTTGAACAAGTAGACACATGCACCCTATGTGTAGTCCTATGTGTCAGTTGACATCGTACCTAGCATCCTACGTGTATTATGCTACACGTGTCTACTATTCAATTTTTTTAAATACCAATTTTTACATGCCTAATTGTGCACACCTAAAGTTGTAGGGCGTAAATGCTAGATGAAGCCAAGTTAAATGACATGTTTATGTATTATGCCTTTTTGTTTTAGTACACAAATATAACCAACTGTTAAAACACACAAATGTAACCAACTATTAAAACACACACAAATATAACCAAATGGGAGTAGTTTCTTCTTCTTGGCGAATCATCTGCAAGAAGGGTGTGTTTCTAGTGTAGAAAGTTTCATGAGCACAATAGTAAATGGAGACCAGCTATGTCATTGCAATCTTCTGGTCGTAGAGTCGCATTTGCATATTCAGAAATGTGCACACATAGAGGACATTCTTGCTGGAGTGGGTGTATAGATGAAACAGGCTATTGCATTTTGTATATGTTTGGCTTTTATGCTCTTGTGTTGATCATTTGTGGCTACATTAAGCTACTTATCAAATCCATTAGTTAAATTTCTATATATTTGAAAAGTATGTTATAAGTGTATCTTACACTGAAGAAACTGAATTAGCTCAATGCTCATAATTGAGTCTGTCTGAGTGTACAAGCACTGAAATGTCTCTTAAGCATTGCTTATGAAGCTTCAGTTCGTTAGTGGATATGCTACGATTTTGCTACCTTGTGTCTAGCATAAAGCACTTTCATATGTAATTATCAAGTGAACATGAGAGTTTAAAAGGCTAGATAAAATCTGTCTGGAGAATTAAGATCTAAAGCATCCCTGTGAGTCAAGTTAATACTGGGTTCTTATTTTTCATATGCCATGCTTTAACTAGTATCAGTTAGAAGCGCTCTTACCTTTTGAAGTGGAATCCTTGACTCGAGAAGTAAGATTGCTTTATAGAAGTGATAGCTAATTTTCTGCAGGCAGAAATCCAAACAGAGAGGCAGAGGATACTTCTTTTGGACACTTCTAAATCACCTGTTGAATCAATACGTGCTGGAGGGAGATATGACTTCATTGTGGAGCATGATGTGAAAGAACTTGGTGCGCACACGTAAGATTCATCATAAATTGGTGTTTTATGTTGATAGCACTACTTTCTACCAATGTGATAGTTTACTTGTCCACTTGCTTCACTTTCTAGGCTGGTCTGCACTGCACTTTATAGTGACAATGATGGTGAGCGGAAATATCTTCCACAATATTTCAAATTTATGGTTGCGAATCCACTTTCTGTTAGAACAAAGGTACATTCCAAAAACTTAGTTGTTTGCAAGGTGTAGAAATATTAATGTGACAGGATTATATACGCATTACTTAAAATGCATTAGAAGCGGGTTTTACTATATTTTCTGCTGTTTTAATATATTTCATATTTTCTTTCTTTATTATTTCATAAGTCTGCTTATACCTTTCAGGATAATAACTGCTTGTTTGTTTCTGCAGGTCCGCGTTGTTAAGGTAGGTTCATTCAAGCTCATTGAGTGTAAGTACATGATCTTGCATTCATACTGGCCTGTTGAGATTCTAAAGAGAATGGGTCAGGAAAAGTCAGTTTTTGCACTCAGTATTTCAATTTCATTGGTTGGAATGTGTGGTTAAGGCTAATTCGTGATAACATTCAGCATACTGCATCTGCCTTCCTACTTTGCAAAATCTGGAACATATTGCCACCACTAAATATCATTTGCTTTTATGGATTGTCAGTTATTTCAACTCATCTGGTTGCTTTTTATGGCTAATTGGATATTGTGAGATTGCATTTGATTTTAATATTGCAAATCGTCTCGACTTTGAGAATCATTTACCAGAAGCAGGATCAGCTTCAGCTTTTCTTATACTTTTTCCTGTTCATGACATTAAATTCTTTTTTATCCTAGGAAACTACCTTTTTGGAGGCTAGCATAGAGAATCATACAAAATCTAATCTTTATATGGACCAAGTTGATTTTGAACCAGCCCAGCATTGGAATGCTACAATACTAAGAGGGGCTGATCGCCATCCAGGGAGCAAACAGCCAATGAGGTTAACTAATAGATAATTTATCTTGTACAATGGCAGTTGCAGCTTTATTTTGGTTTAAACTTTTGATTTGTTCCACATTTGGTGTTAGCATTCGCTGTTTTCCCCTTGACTAATCTTTTTTGATCTATTTTGATCTGCCAGTGATGTATTTAAGCCCCCTATTCTCTTAAGATCTGGGGGTGGGATTCATAATTTCCTCTACCAATTGAAGTTATCATCAGATGGCTCTCCGCTGCCGAAGGTGGAGGGAAGTAATGTCTTGGGCAAGCTCCAGATTACTTGGCGAACAAATTTGGGTGAACCTGGACGCCTTCAGACACAACAAATTCTTGGAAGTGTAAGTGAAATGATTTCTAATAATGAAGTTTTGATCCACTCCTAAGGCATTTTTTCCTCACCTTGCAGCCCATTGCTCATAAAGACATTGAGCTTAGAGCAGTGGAAGTGCCCTCGGTTATAATGCTGGAGAAACCTTTCATGGTAAGACTGGTTTATATAACCACAAAAACTAGTGCATATTCCTTGCACAGTGCGTTGACTTCTGCTTAAAAGTAGTTCATTTGGGACTATTATGAGAGTCCTTTTATCTATGGAATGGATGAGGATTGCCGTTCATTTTAATTGTTTTTGCTACTTTTCCATGTTCTGTTTTGTGATTGGTCTGTCATGAATCCGGGTGTCTTTGTGGGCACCTCTGTAGGTACGTCTGAATCTAGCAAACCAGACAGATAGGGTGCTGGGTCCTTTTGAAGTTTGGCTGTCACAAAGTGACTCACTTGATGAGAAAGCTGTCATGGTTAATGGTCTTCTAACAATGGTGAGACACTGAAATGGCTTCTGCACTATCCTGTGATTAGCTTTGTCTTTTCTCACATTTGACGATCTAATGAAATTCCTTTCCTTTGTTGAAGTTCTTGTTCTGTGCATGCTTTTTTTCTGTTTCTAAGTTGTCGGACTCTCATTCAGCACTGTGCCTGTGTCATAATTTTAGTTGTGCACTTCAATGTGCTAGTTCAATTCTCTATCAAAGTTTCTATTTTGCCAACGAGTCTAATTTCAGCTTAGCTGCTTCTCTTTACAGTTGTTGCATAGGATTGCATTTGCGTCTTTTCCTTGTCTATTCTAAACTTCTTTGTGTGTAATTTCAGCTTAGCTGTTTATCTTTACAGTTGTTGGGCATATGATTGCATCTGCATCTTTTTCTTGTCAATTCTAATTCTCTCTGTGGGTACAGCATTTGGCACAGGTGGAAGCATTTAGCTCTTCAGAATTTGAGTTGGTGAGATAATCTTCTATTTGATCTCATAAAATGGATAGCTCAAAAGCTAGTTGTCGTACTTCTTTTATTGGATATAATTTTTTTTTTTGTCGTTCATTCGATCATTCAGTTGATTCCTTGCATCATAAAATGATTTTTGATGCACTTTCTCATGCAGAATCTGATTGCTGTGAAGCATGGGGTACAGAAAATCACAGGCATTACAGTGTTCGACAGGCGTGAGAAGAAAACATATGATTCTTTGCTGGAGTTGGAGGTGAGTTCAGCTCACAGAACCGTTGACATGGAGGATTATGGTTGTTTTCAATTTCATTCCCTTCCTGTTACACTTTTTCTTATCGTCAAATGTGGTTGCACCCTTCTAACACATGATTTTCCACACATTTTCTTTGGTTTAATTGTTGACCTAACTTCAATATAGATCCAGACCCCACTGTCTATTTTCATGCCACATGGTATTGACAAGAACATTTGTCTGCCGGCAACTAGTGTTCCTAAAAACCAAAGTACAAAACTCAAATTGATCAATGGGGCACCTCCTTAACTATTCATCCATTTTTTTTTGCGCTCCAAAAACAGCAGCCCAGAATAGTACTGAGTGGTTTCATTACGCACAGGAGCCTGAGCCCATAAACTGGAAAAGACTGAAGAAAAATTTCATCTGTCCTCGTACACATGTTCGAAAAAGTATAGAAAATGTTGAATGTCATCTTATATCATAATCTTGTATCACATTTTCCATTTGTCTCTTTGTTTTTACATTGTAGTATGGAGGAATAAGTGCATATAATTTTATTCTGCCTCATGCTGCAGGTATTTGTTGATTCACAGTAGGTACTTGAGCCGGACGTAGTCGCAAAGTAACAGGGACACTGATCTGATTAAAGATTGAAGTTACCTTTGATCAAGAACTTTTACAGCTCGGAACATCACAGTTAAGATCTAGCCAGTTAATTGTTAACAGGAATTCTCTAAATGCCAAACGACGAGATGGATACTTGCCTGTTAAATGGCCTCAATTTATCTCGTCATTCATCCAGAAAATCTTCAGACGATTAACTTGTGTTTTTCTCAGTCCTTTTGCAGTGTACACTAGCTATGCACATGTTATTTTCTCAGTATAGTTTTGTATCTTTCCTCCGTTACCAATTGTGCCACAATTGTTGGGGAAACCTTTTTTTCCCTAGCTTTAGGCTAAAATCATGAAGAGAGGTTGAGACCTGAAGAATGGTTGAGAGTTGCAACTCCTTTCTCTTTGACATGTTTGTTCTTGCATAGTTCTATCATGAACTATATGTGCACATGTTTCATGAAATTGTAACGTGAAGGAAGTTTGTTATCTATGATATGTTAAACTCCCACCATTCCCTTTTTACTTGTCATATTTTATTTTTCGATGGTCAATTTGACTAATTTCTGAGATAAAATAGATTAAAATAACTTAATATTTCTTATTTTAAAAATTTAAATATTTAATAATTATATGAGAACTGTAATTTTTTTCATATTAAAATGTTGTTAAAGTTTATGCAATTCAATTCTCAAGAACTCGAAAATGTGACTAGTAAAATGGAAAGAGGGAGTATTATATTTAAGTCAAAAAGAAAAATTTCTAACATCGAATAATAAATAAATTTTTTGTTTGACATTAGTTTATATTGCCATATAAAGTCTACTAAACTTATGGTGAGTGAGCCAAAATTTTTAAGTTCAAAATTTACAAGTTATATCATAAAAAGATAAAACTTAGTATATGTAATAGAAATATTTGCTTTCTATCGTCTTTTGATATTTCAATATTCTCTATGTTGTTGTTTTTTTTTTTTTTATCCAAAGATTCTTTATCTTCTATTTAAATCCTCCAAATCTTCATAAATTTGATCACCAGTCGTTACAAAATGTGGAACCATACCTGATAAAGTTATATTAAAAGTTTTAATTAAAAGAAACAAGATAAAAATAAATGTGCACTCATACCTGATAAAATTAAAAGTTTTAATTAAAAGAAACAAGATAAAAATTTTCTAAATTAATGCCAAACGATTAGGTTATGGCTAAAAATACTTTGGTATATAAATTAATTTTTTTCCATTAAATGAATAGGAGTAAAAATTTAAAGAGATAAATGTAGGTATGAAACTCAAAAAAAAGGATAGTTTAGATGTGTTTTTGATACTTATTTCAAATTTAAAATAAAAAATCATCTAACCTAAAAGGGAGGCATTTTAGACAAAAACTTGAAACAAAATATCGTGAGCTCACACCCCAGTCGAATCGAAATTTCTCTTTCCGGCTTTTTCAAAATTTTGTACGTGAATTCGTAGTAGATTTCTCTTTTGTTATTGTCATTTCTTATATATTTTTTCCTCTCATTTTTTTCTAATTTCAAAAACTGATATAAAGAAAAAAAGTTATTTTTCATTAAACTAACTTCATCGGCATGTTTTGATTTCACCAAAATTTCCTTAATATGTTTTTGAGTTTTTTTAATTTTGTTTTGTTTCCACAATTTGTGTTCGTGTAATTGAGTTGAGCAATTAAATTATATATTTTTTGATGAGACAATCACTCAACAAGTGATTTTTCTCACTCAACTAAGGATTTTTCTCATAAAAAATTACTCAATTGTTTTTTATAAACTCAAGTCACTCAATTAAGGTTGTTCTCATAGAAAGTCTTTCTATGACTTTTATATTAGGGTTAATATTTTTTGTAATATTTAGTAATATAAGATTAAAAATATATAGATTTTTATACGTTACATAATAATACAAATGTTTAAGTCTCTTGTGTTGAGTATAATTATGAAAACTTTTTTAATAGAGCCAATTATTACACAAACTATCAAATTAGTCTGCAAGGGCTTAAAAATAAAATTAAGACTTCAAATAATTGAACATGTCAATTTGAATATCATTTTTTTTCTTGTATAATATTTCGTGTTACTTTTAATTGTAAAATTAATATTATAGTTATTGTTATATTTAGAAAAGACTCAAAGTTTTTCTTCTTTTTTTTTTAGCAATAAAGGTGAACTATTGTCATACCAACCTAAGCTTTTACATCAGTTTTGATCATTCTTCTAGCTACCAACAGGCTGGTAACTCGTTAAGCAAACTCATTAACTCATCAATAACTTATTCTATGAATTAACTGATTACATCTACTACCATTCTTTGTTCCTTGTGCTATATGTGCGCTGCTTCTAATTGTGCTCTTGATTTATTGTATAACAAAATCAACTTCATGTCTTTCCTTTTTAAAGATCATCATATTCCTCTCTATCCATGTGTTGTAGACCACAACTTCATATGTAGCAGCAACTATTGCTTTCCTCTCTCTCTCACCCACTTTTTCTTCTTTATCTTCATGAATGTCTCCTCTGGTCCTTTGTTTTGCACTGTTATCCCCGTCCAAGCTTGTGTCTCTCCCCAAATGCCTTTGATCCATGAGCCATTCATGAGCGGTGTTCAGCAATTTCTGGAGTCTCATTGCTGCATAGCTTGCATTGTATATCCTCAGGTATAATTTTCATAGCTTGCATTCTATCCTTTGAAAGTAGTCTCTTATGTACAACCAGCCAGTTGATAAATGAGTGTTTTAGTACGATTTCAGTAAATTCCTATCTCTCTTTAGCTCCTGTGAGTCTTCTATATCCCTGTATGATTGAATATTTGTCAGTACCAGTGAGACGAAAGAAATTGAATATTTGTCAGTACCAGTGAGATAATATTTCTTCCCTCTGTATCAGTCTCTCATTTGTTCTTTAAACTTGTGCAAAGTCTTTCAATACCAGCTGCAATCTCCAGGAGGCTTACTTGTCCACAAATTTATTTCTTGTGTTATGTATAATTCATTAACCCATTTTATCCACATGATTTCTTTTTTCTTCATGATCATCCATATATGTTTCCCTATTATACTAGTGTTCCAGAACTTGCAACATTTATATTCAACCCACCTTGTTTTTTCCCCTTACAAATCTGTTTCCATGATACTAATGCAGTCTTCCTCTTATTTTCTGATCCTTCCCATAAATATTCCCTGCACTTCTTATCTATTTCTTTGACAATACTCTGAGGTAGTATGAACACAACTCCCTAGAAGTTATGAATAGAGAATATAATTGATATTATGATCTGCACTTTGCCTGCATATGAGAGATGTCTATTTGACACTATTCTAATTCTTTCAGTTATCCTATGAATCAGCTGATTACATTTCATTTTTGTCCACTTCCTTGGAGATAGTAGGAGTCCAAGATACCTAATAGGAAATCTTTCTTCTACATATCCAATTATGTTCAGTAATCTTGCCTTTATTTCCTCAGAAGCTCCAGCTATGAAAATACTCGACTTGTCATTGTTTACTACCAAACCTGTTAGCTTTGAGAAGTGTTCTAAAGTTTCCATTATCCTATTAATTGAACTCTCTTGCCCTTTACAGAAAATCATCAGATCATCAGCAAAACTTAGATGGTTCAGCCTTACTTTCTTACACATTGGATGGAATCTGAAATCTGGAGGTGTCCCATCTTTGTGAGCACTCTAGAGTGATATTCCATTACCATCACAAATAGTAGAGGTGATATAGGATCACCCTGCCTCAATCTCCTTTTTCCAGCAAAATACCCTTAGCAAAAAAAAAAAAAAAAAAAGACTCAAAGTTAAGATAATATTTTTTAAAAATTTAATTACTTTGATAATCTAATTAGTTTGAGTTTGAAATAATTAACAAAAACATCTGAAAGAAATAAAGACAATCTTACAAAGCCAATATTAAAATATGATTTATTCAAATTGAAGTGAATTAGACAAATTAAGAAATAGAAAATAAATATAAATTCAATATGAAATTTCAAAAATGTGCATAATACTTTCTTTGTTTCTTTTTAGTTGTCATAATTTTCTTTTTGAGAGTCGAATAATATGAACTTTCACTGATGTTTTAAGATATATATTTACATCATATTGGTATAAAAAAATTATTAATTTATGGTACTTTCTATATAGTTTTTTAATATCTAAATTTTTATTTTATAATATCAAACTAATGTCATCTGATTCAACTTCGAAAGTTAATCAAATTAACTATTAAAAAGTACAACATGATAACTAAAGAGGAACAGAGGGTATAATTATTAAGGGCCTGATTGAAAAATCATTTGGTAATTGAATTTGATGTAATTTGGTATAATTCATTGTCTGACTAGCTTAGCTGGCCATGAAATTATTTGATGAATAAGTAAAAAGAGTGTAATTCGCAAAGTGTAATAAAACTTTCCAATTCACATGGAAGATTGTGAATTGCCAGTAATTACATGATATAATTATAAGCTGGATACTTCTAATTTCTTTCTTTATTTTTATTTTTTATTTCTATTGTTAATTCAAAAAGGGGACTTTGAATCTCGAAAAATCGATTTAATACTTAATTAATTTAAATACAAATCAAATTCTCGAAAATTAAAAGAGTCGCCACCTAATTTTAAGGATAATTAGGAAACCAATAAAACATTTATAAAGACTTAACAAACAAAAAAACATCTTTTCAAAATACCAAAGAAAGGGTTCGGGTTCAATTTCTATTTTGAGAAGAACTCAATCACTCAAAATGACCGCTAACTTACGGTTGACCAACGATTAGGAAGTTTGACTAAAGGGTTGACTAAATTTTTAAAAAAATCGATTAAGTTGAAAACTTAACTAAGTTTACAAAATATTGACTAAATTTAAAGAATCGACTAAATTGAAAAGATAGACTAATTTTGAAAGAATGGACTAAATTTACAATAATTGACTAGATTTGAAAAGGGGTTAATGCAAAGACAATTGACTAATACTTGGACCATGTATGCAACAATTTTACTAAGACTAAATTGTAGAAATGATTCTAACACTAGAAAATCACTAAAATGGAAATTAATATAAATGGAGACATGTTGGAAAATAATTAGATTAATAAAAAAAGAATAATACAATTAAGTAAAATGTTAGAGTTAGTATCCAACAACAAGTATATCAAATAATATTAGAGTTATTAGTATCCAACAACAAGTATATCAAATAATATAATAAATACATAAAAAAAAAATTTAAAACATAGATTGGGCCAGGTAGGCCCAATCCTCCACCTATCCTACTTTCTATAGTTTGGGCCTGCCAGACTCATCAGAAATTTGCTGCTGCTTTGGGCCTTTGGCCCCTTTAACCCTGTTGTGTACATGGTTGTATATACACTGCATATTAGCGTATACCAGCCCCCCTTTGACCTCCAAATCCTGTATTTTAGCCTTAAAAAATGACTCGGGAAAGAAGTTTGGACGCTCATGGCCCAAAGGAAATGCAAATGAAGGAGCAGGGTCCATTTGGGACTCCGAGACAGTTTTACATGCATAGAACAAATAAAATACACAAGTAAAGATCCAAGATTTCGATGAAGATATTAATACAAAGACATATACGTACTACAACTTATCATTTAAAGAAGCAACAAATAATCTATGCTTTGTTTAAAGACATTGTAGTGGATTAAAAGGATGTGAGGGGGCTGAATTTTGAACCAAAGGATACAGTAGATGTGCTAAACTTCACATGTTTGGACAAACAAAAGAAACCCCGACTAGAAATCTTAATAAAATGCAGAATGACAGAAAACAAAGCCACAATAAATTGAACCCCCACCCCCCTCCCCCCCCAAAAAAAGATATAGAATATAACCTGAGAGTTAAACTTAAAATACAAGATATTGACTTGATCTCTAACAAAGGACGATATGGTGACATTAAAGTGAGGAAAGAAGGCCTCTACAACAGATAATATCACAGTTTAGATTTGAAAGAAGACATATGTAATAAAGGAAATAGTAACATGCTTGAATTCAAATAAGTTGGCCTTTTCGGTATGCACATGAGCAGGATACTTGAAACATTTCCAGAAAAATTAGAAGCCTAATGACATGGCTTTGCACCATTAGATTTTATTCAGACCAGGCAACAACAAACAAAGATGACAACAACAGCCATCTCAGCCAGCTAAAGCTAAGAAAAAGACATACATTTACTATATTCGAACTCTCAACAAGAGAGTAACATTAGAAATAGGTAGAGGAGCGTTGAAATGGACAACATGTATCACAAGTTCAACCCAACAGATCACAGAGGAATTTAAATGAGGTAAAGATCACAACTCCAGCCTCAAAATCAAAACAAGTGAGGATGGAACCAAAACAACATGAACAGACAAGGAAGACTCATTTACATGGGACTAGAACAAGAACAAAGCAAACCTGACACACTTATAACTTAAAATCTAGACTCGAGCTCGAACAAACTTCATCTATTAATGAGATTAACATTATTACAGTAACATCATAGCAACTCCCAAGTTAAATTTCACATGATAGCAACAACAACCTAAACATTCAGCGGAACCAGGAACACTTTCAACATGAATATCATCATTCAACTCTCATTTGAACTCTATTAGGAAACATAACAGCCCAAAAATCAAACAGGATCCCAAAATCATAATCATTGGCACAAGATCAGACAACACACATTGTTCAAGAGAGAAAACGAGAAAAGAAATAGCAGTATTACCTTTTGGAGAGCAGCGAACTGGTGACGATGAACTTGAAGAAGACTTTCCACCACCAAGGAATCATGTTTGCGGATTATCGATCTCGAAATCAGGAGTCTCCGACTTCAGAAATCTTCAAAAATTAATCCGGATTTTTCCAAAAATCCTTACTTTTCTGAAATTTGGGGTATCTTGAGTCAAGAATGGGTCTAAGATTTACTAGGGTTGCCAGGACGACCAACCAGAAAACCTTCAAAAACCAAATGAGTTTTGGGAAATTAGTTTGAGAGCCTATGAACCATATCGAACTTTGGAAATCGAGATGGCTATGGAAAATCGAGTAAGTTTTATCTGGGGTTTCGAATTAAGAACCAGCTGTGTCAATTATTTTATCCTTTCTCGGGCTTTCCGGATGAACCACGGCTTGTGGGAATTGAGTAACTTTCGCTAGGGTTTTTTCGAATGATCAACTGGCCCATTCAAATTTGGGAAAAGAGTATATATATATATATATATATATATATATGGATTTATAGGGTTCAAAAATAGGGTAGAAATTAGGGCTATTTCCAATTTAATCCCCAAATTCTATCCTATTTTCGAATCCAACAAATCCCAAAGGAAATCTACAATCCATTGGGGATAAGGAGAGGTGGACGGCTCGATCTTGAACAAAGAATGAAGGGTATGAGGGATGATGATATGTATGTACAAATTGAGGAGGGAATCGTTGAGGGGAATTTTGGATTGTCGGGGTTTGTTGCTGCCGGGCGAGTAAGGACATGTACGGTGGAGCCAAAACTCGAGTAAGAACGGTGGGATGAGACTCAGAGTATTTTTCTGTTGAGTTGGGACTCCACCAAGGATCTGTTTTGAGCCTTTTCTTGTTTGCCTTGGTGATGGATGAGCTGACATGATCTATCCAGGAGGTACCATGGTTTATGCTTTTTGCAGATGACATAGTACTGATTGATGAGACTCGGACTAAAGTTAATGATAGG